>APFE030479351.1:139141-215666 GCA_000404065.3 Pinus taeda
TAAATATAATTATGAAAATAATTAATAGAAATAAAGTACTCATTCACAATTAAAAAAAAAATGATTCAAAATAATAAATTTGAAAAATTAATATAAGGAATTTCATAAATTATCCCTTTATATTCTTCTTAGTACCTGAAGCATTAGGAAGGGAAGCCAAAGCTACAATCTAAGAAAATAAACTCAAAGGTATTATGTTTTTTAGGAAAAATCTTCCAGTCTCACACCAACCATTTGTGGATGACAATATGCTAATGGGTATTCCTATGATTTGTGAAGATTTAGCTTTTATTCAAGTTTTATATCATTTTATGGAAGCCTTGGTTACCTTAATTAATCAAACGAAGTCTCAAATATTCTTATTTTATACACTCCAACAATATAAGGTTATATTTTTCACTTGTTAGGCTACAAAAATTGTTCTTTTCCAGTGAAATATATTAGGGCTCCCCTAGTCAATGACTCACTTGAAATGAGTCATTGGCCTAATGTATTGCAAATTATGGAAAAAATGGTAGCCAACTGGAAGTTTCACTCTTAACATTGCAGGTTAAATGGTACGCTTGAAATCAGTGATCCAATCACTCCTTCTCTATTTGTTCTTGTCTTTGGTAGCACTTAAAAGTGTCTTGCGCTCTATTTGTAACTTCCAACATGCTTTTTCATGGGGAGGAGCATCTAAAGAGAAAAATTGGTCTTTAGTTTCTAGGACAAGCATTGTCTCCTAAAGCTTAGAGGATGATTAGGTCTCATAGATCCAAATACATAGTACAATAGTAGGAGTCAAAACATGGTAGCATTGCATTCAAGTTAGAAATGAGATTTAGGGAATAGAAAGTATGGAAATGGTACCCCCATACCAATTGGTTTGTTTGTAACATTGAAGCCATGGATCCTTAATCTTGAGCCCGGCATGGCGAAGCAGGAAAACCATTCAACACCATTGCCTTTGGGAAGTGAGGGAGGGGAAGGATTCATTGTTCTGGGATGATTCTTCGCAATAACTACCTACAATCGATGAACAATAATCTTTATAGGTGTTAACACTATGTGATTTCCCTGGGCTGAAAAGGAATCCCAGAGGTAACCACAAACCGATTTAGGCTAGAATCTAGCCCTTCTAGCCTAGACGGGGCTCTCTCACTTAGTTTTCTCAACAAATAGAATATTAGTCTAGGTAACAAGCTCAACAAATTTTGCTTTTTAGATGTTTGTTGATGAGAAAAGAGTCAGATCCATTGAGCATGGAGTCATGTGAAATCAAATTTTGTCCAGTGAGATGATGGACAAATAGAGGGTTTTCTCCACAGGGGCAAGGTGGGCAACTTTGTTGGTGGATTTAGATCAAATTGTTCTAGGAGGTGAATGTGGAAAGGGTGAAATATAAACACATTAGAGCATAAAATCATGGATTAATTCTAAAGTGTTTCTTTAATATGAAAACATTGATAACTTGGAAAAATAAAACAAAGCATTCATTAAAGATGAATTCCGAATTAATCATTTGGTTTTGCAATAAAGAAGATGTACATTAAATATATGTAAACACATATATAAATTACAATAACAAAGGAGAACAAAACCACCAAAATTCTGAGTCAAGAATCCCTGTACATTCCACCTTTGTACTTCATTCATTAACTGGAAAAAATGTTTTTAAAAATATAGTGCACAAAGTCTTTCTACTAATATCAACGAATAGAACCACATACAAATCTTTATATCTCTCTATATACATCATTAGTTTCATTCTCCCACTCTAGGTGGTCAGATTCATTGAAAGAAACCAACTTCTAACAACAACAAAAATCAAAATTTAGCTCATATGCTTAAAAATAGGGGTTGTTTCACCTACTACCAATCACTGCCTAATACATCATTGACTTGGAATATTTGTAATTAAACCTTAACTACATCTCCTAAAATAGTATGCCACCTATCCAGAATGATCTTACTATTACTAGGGGCCAAAATTTGAATTTTGAAGCAAAATGTAGCTCACTATCTAGACTCGCAACACATTTCCCAGACTCGTAATGCATTGAAGTGGCCTTTATGTTTTGTATGGTTGCAGCACCTTTTTGTCCAAATGATGCAAATGGGTATGGTTCAAATACTCCTATGATGGTGTTGAAACTCATAAACAATATTCAAAATTGTTGCAGACATCTCTTTGATATGTTCCCCACTTTCGCGACGCATTGTCTGTTTTCACTGAATTTATGAAGAAATAGGGGATATAACTAACTCATAGCTCCTAAATCCTGAAATTTATTACAAAACAAAAGTTTTTTTTTGTAGATGAGAGTGTCTGTGAGAGAAACCTCTCTCAGTGTCAAAAAAATCTTCTCGAGATCTTCATAATTTGCACCTAGACATCATAACTAAAACAAGAAATGGCAAAACCTGAAACATAGGCTCTCAAGATGCATTTTAATTTTCCAACCTATAAAACATGTGTAGAAATTGAAGGATATTTTTTTCTTTAGCCCATTCCTGGAAAACCCCTCTTTCAATATTTCTAAATCGGTTTCCATTTTGTCATAAAACTCTTTTGAAAATGATGACAAAAACAATAAAAAACGCAACAAATTGTCAACTTTCACAACACCTGTCAACTTTCGTAGTGCCTTCAAAATTCTAAGCATATAATGGCTTCCTCTGATATAAATTGTTGGAGGAAACAAGTAGGTCTTGTGACATCGTTATTGCATCCCGCAAGACAACCAAAAACCTCAAAATTGGGTCATCTCCTCATCATAAAAGACTATACAAAATGTGAAGCATGCCCTTGTAGGAAATTACCAAAAAATGATGTGATTATGATTTGGCTCTATTTTCTAGTCTTGAACAACTTTGGTAGCTCATGCATGAAAATTATAATTTCTTACAGTTGAGGAACATAGATTGAGTCAGTTGTTCACTTGTTTAGGAGAACTAACTCCCAATTTGTAGGAGTTGTAGCGTTGTGTGAACTTGAAGTGCCCCTACCTCCCTTTCGCAACGAACATACCACAGCTTTCGATAGAAATGAAGAAGAGCTCAGTGATGTAGAATGAAAATTGATGTTCAAATAACCTTCCACAATAGGCTGAAGTAGAGTTGATGGTGAAAAACTTGATTTGAAATCATGCTGAGGAATATGCAACATCTTTTGGAAAATGCAACGCTTGAGGAAAAGGCAACTAACTGTCCGCATGATTGTTATACTCCTGGTGAGGTCATAACCTTTCATGAAAATACATTTAAGCTAACTCTACACACCCTCCAAATCTGTGCGTAATCGCTCTCATGATTGTTTTCATGTAGACTTTCCCTCTAGACCTAGGTGACTAAACTATGATAACCAAAGTTTGATGATTAACTTATGATGACTAATTCTTTCATGACATGACCTAGACTCTCTTATAATGACAAATTATACCTCATGATTTCCAATTCAAATCATGACTTCTTATGACCTTGCAATTGCGAAATTATGGCAAACAGAGTCTTTTTTAAGCTCGAAATATTCACAATGACATTTTGACAAATTTGAATTATTTGAACAAAAAAACCCTTTAGACCATGACACTCATGAAGCCAAGACTAATAATTTCAAAAATGAACTCAAATGAGATAGTAGGCCAAAAGTGATTGGGATTCCTATAATATAGGACCCTAACATTGGCTCCATTGAGGATGACCAACTCCTTGTGAGGTGCCACGAACACCATGGACTAGTAGCCTAATCCATTGAGCTGATCCCAAACCTGCAATATGCTCTACCCTCAAACCATTGCAACTAAAACTAGACCGGTAATCTATTCCAACCTAAAACTGAACCAAATCCATTCTTCAAACTGAAAACTATGTTGCAAATTGAAACTAAAAAGAATGCTCAGGGTGTTGAGATTATTCATCACAACTACCCACTCTAACTAATCCACAAGTTACTTGATTTAGTGAATTCAAATAACCAATGTAACCATGCAAGAACTTTATCAATTGGTTGAGTTCTCTACATGTGCTTGTTTACAAAAAAAATAGAAACCTATTGAATGACAACTCCAATAAAAACTTGCAAGCAAATTCAATTTTGAGAGGATTTAAGGACTTAGGCACATTTTTTGACTTCAAGAACGCTACAAAAGGATCCTCAAACAAATTAATATTGCATTTCAACTCATCAGACATATTGCAATTCTCCTCTAGGTGGTCTACATACCATGAATACAAGCTTTTATCTAAATCCTTTCTTTTGTATAATTTCATCTTATAGTTGTCATAATAAGGCTGCAAATCTTCATGTGACCTTTGTGATGAAACCACTGTTGGATAAGACAATGATGTTAGCTTCCAAACTAAGTCTTCATCACCCCTTTTTTCAAGCTCACAAATAGCTAAATGACGAGAACTTTGACTACATAAACCATCCAAATAATCGGCTATTGGATCATTGAAAATCGAGGAGGGTTGCTACAATTTATTGTGTATTGGTTCTACAGAGATGATATGACCTTTTCTAAGCTCGCCATCCTTTGCTTCAGTGATAGTTTTAACATTCTTCATTAAGAACTCAAATGAACCAAAACTTAATGGCACAGAACTACCTTGAATTAATTCACAATGCTCTTCATGTTTCAACCCTTCAACTGCATCTTCAAACTCATGGTTACTAAATGGTTGTGATTTTGAACTAAAAAAGTCTTCCATATAAAAAGTAACAGGGTTATCAAATACATGAGAAGGCTACTTGTAATCCAAGCTATTGTAGACTTGCTTCCCTACTTCATTGGTAACCTTATCATTTTCTTTCAACAGTTCAAGTAAAGCAAAAGATAAGGGTAGATGGTTTCCATCAGCAAACTCATTGTTTTCCTCATGTTTGATGTCAAGACTAAGAGACTGCTGACTTATAACACTATGAAAGTTCTCCTTTAGTAATTGAAATGAAACAAAACACAACAGAAAAATTTCTTCCCCTGATTCAGTATCTTCTTCATGTTCTTCGTTGTTGTCATAACTAACACAACCAGACTGACTATTTTCCTTCAATTGTTGAAATTGAACATCCTCTTAATGAAAACACGTTGTTAGCTTCTCTTCATGACTGTCTTCATGTGAATATATAAGACAATTTGTTTCTAGCTCATGATTACATGAATCAACAACCTCTCCTTCTTCTGCAAAATCTTCTTGGAAAGGAGGTCTTCTTTGCTTCTGTCTAACAACAAATTTGTTTTGCAAAGTGATTTTTTCCATCAACTCTTCCATGGTTTTCACAAATGCATCCAAATTATTATCTGTTGATGTAGAAAACTCATCCATAACCACTCTAATTCTTTCAACTTCCATTTTTGCCTTTTTGATCAGCAAATTTGCTTCCACATGAACAACATGTTTCTGCATGTCTTCCAAAGTTGTTGGGATTCTTTCCCTTAATTGGTAAGCCATATTTGCATCAAATCCATCTAGATAATGAAGTAGATCCAATCCTAGGGGAGGTTTTGTGTCTTCTGGGATGGAATTGTACACCTTATTGAATCTAATTGAAAAATCTTGTACAGATTCTCCAAGTTGCCTCTCTAGATTCCTATACTCATCCATACTCTGAAAAGGGTTATTTTTAACCTCCCATATATCAAATAAAGTGTTCTCAAACTATTGGAAATTAATAATACTTCCAGTTTTCAAACTTCTATAACACTTCCTAACTTCTCCTGAAAGGATTTGAGCTAAAAGCCTCATTTTGACATCTTCATGATCAACTTCCTCAAGGTCAATGAAGTCAATTATTTTATCTACATGTTGCCTTGTTGTTATTGCACATGTACCATCAAATTTGGGCAACATTTGACCATAGTTTTGTGGTAAATCATGTAAAGGACTTGGTAGATTTAATGGGGCATACCACGTAGCAACCATGGCTGTGAGTTTTTGAGATGGACTTGTACTGGTTTGACTATTATTATCATTTGGATCTTGTTCAGGATCACCAATAAAATACGGAGATGTGTTTGCAATTTCAAAGGAATGATATGCAATTTTTAAAGGGGAATCAAGTGCACATCTATAGTCTTCGTTTAGATATAGTAGATGGAAGAAAATCCCTTTGAAATTTTCAAGAAATGATAGGAAGGAGTTGATAAAACATAATATTATATCTTGAAAAAAATTTAGGTTGAAGTACCTAGCTTTCACATACTATCCTTCCATATTTTTGAAGTTTTCTGGAGTCACCAAGTGAATAGTTCAACCTTTTTACGTGTGACGCTTGTCCACCATCAACAATCATATCTAAAATTTGATGATATTTTCGGGGAATATGGAACCTTTCGATCCCTAGTGGAGCCGTCATAATGTTAGCACTTTGTGATTTCCCTAGGCTAAAAAGGAATCCCAAAACTAACCACAAACTGCTTTAGGCCATAATCTAGCCCTTCTAGCCTGGAGAGGGCTCTCTGACTTAGGTTACTCAACAAAGAGGATATTAGGCTAGGTAAAAATCTCAACAAATTTAACTTTTAGAGTTTGTTGATGAGAAAAGGGGTAGATCCATTGGGCATAGAGTCATGTCAAATCAAATTTTGTCGAGCGAGGTGATGGAAAAATAGAGGGTTTTCTCCACAGGGGCAAGGTAGGCATGTTTGGTGGTGGATTTAGATCAAATTTCTTTAGGAGGTGAATGTAGAAATGGTGAAATACAAACACATAGAGCAACAAATCATGGATGAATTCTAAAGTATTGCTTTAAGCTGAAACCATTGATAAATTGACAAACTAAAACAGAGCATTCATTAAAGATGAATTCTGAATTAATCATTTGGTTTTCCAAACAAGAAGATGCACATTAAAGAGTTTTAAACACATAGATAACTTACAATACCAAAGGAGCACAAAACCACCAAAATTTTAACTTAGGAATCCTAACAAATTTCACCTCTGTATTTCATTCATTTGTGACTGGAAAAAAAACAAATCAAAAACACAATGCACAAAGTCTTTCCTCTAATCTCAACCAACATAACCACTTACAAGGCTTTAGATCTCTCTATATACATCATGAGGTTCATTCTCCCACTCTATATGGTCAAATTCATTGAAAGAAACCAACTTCTAACAAAAAAAATCAAAATTTAACTCATATGCTTAAAAATGGGGGTAGTTTCACCTACTACCAATCACTTCCTAATACATCATTGACTTGTAATATTTGTAATTAAACCTTAAATACATCTCCTAAAATAATATTCCACCTATCCACAATGATATTACTACTTCTAGGAGCCAAAATTCAATTTTCAAAGCAAAATGGAGCCGACTGTTTAGACTCGCAACAAATTTGCCAGACTCGTAGTGCATTGAAGTGGCCTTTATGTTTTGTATGGTTGCAGCACTTTTCTGTTCAAACAAAGGAAATGGGTATGCTTCAAATGCCCCTCTTATGGTGTTGGACCTCATAAACAAGATGCAAAATTGCTGTAGACATTCATTTAACCTATTCCCCACTTTTGCAACGCACTGTCTAGTTTTGTAGATGAGAGTTTCCTTGAGAGAAACCTCTCTCATTTAACAAAAATTCTTCTCTAGATATTCATACTCTACACCTATACATCATAAATAAAACAGGAAATGGAAAAACCTGAATAATAGGCTCTAAAGAGGCATTTGAATTTTCCAATATATAACTCATGTGTAGAAATTGAAGGAGCTTTTTGTTCTTTGGCCCATTATTGGAAACAACTTATTTATGCTTTTCAAAACTAATTTCCATTTGGTCAAAAAACTCTTTTGAAAATGATGACAAAAAGAGTAAAAAAACACAACAAACTGTGAATTTTCACAGCACATGTTAACTTTCGCAGCGTCTTTAAAATTTTGAGCATATAATGGCTTCCTTTGATATAAAGTGTTGGAGGAAACAAGTAGGTGTTGTGACATCCTTATTACATCTCGTAATACAACTAAAAACCTCAAAATTGGGTCATCTCCTCATCATAAAAAACTATACAAAATTTCTAGAATGCCCTTGCAGAAAATGACCAAAAAACGCAACGATTATGGTTTGGCTCTCTTTGTTGGTCTTGAAAAACTTTGGCAGCTCATGCATGCAAATTACAATTTCTTATAGTCAAGGAACAAATATTGAGTTGGTTTTTCACTTGTGAAGGATAATTGACCACCAATTTTCAAGAATTGCAACGCTGTCTAAACTCGCAACGTCCTTGCCTCCCTTTGGCAGTGAGTCAAAACTAACATACCATGACTTCCAATAGAAATGAAGAAGAGATTAGCAATGTAGAATGCAAATTGAAGTTCAAATAACCTTCCACAATAGCCTGAAGCGGAGTTCATGGAGAAAAATTGATTTGAAATCATGGTGATGAATGTGTAGCATCTTTTGGAAAATGCAACAATTGAGGAAAAGGAAACTAACTATCCTTGTGACCATTGTGCTCCTGCTGAGGTCATAACCTGTCATGAAAATACATTTAAACTAACTCTACACAACCTCCAAATATGTACCTAATCGCTCTCATGATTGTTTTGCTGTAGACTTGCCCTCTAGACTTAGGTGACTAAACTATGATAACCAAAGTTTGATGACTAACTTATGATGACTAATTCTCACATCACATGACCTAGACTCTCTTATAATGAAAAATGATCCCTCATGATTTCCAATTTAAATCATGATTTATGATGACCTTACAATTTTGAATTATGGCAAAAATACTTGTTTTTAAGCTCAAAATATTCACAATGACACTTTGAAAAAATTGACTTCTTTGTACAAAACACAACGGCTTCACTCAATGAACCTATGGCATATCACGTGCATTCGTGGCATACTAAACAATACTCTTAATTTGACTACATATTGGAAAATACCCCTAAAAATAACATTATTTAACCCACTACCAATATGAACCCAATACAACTTCCCAACTTAAAAAACACCTACTTTCACTAGACATTGTAGGTATCCAATTTTTCATTAACATTTTTTATACCTCTTTATATTTTTCCATTAACTTTGAGCTCCATTTTTTATACCTGCCAATATAAAAAAACCATTTACCCCCCTTTATATTCTGAATATATTATGTCATTTTTTCCTCAATATATATATCCCCCAATATGAACCCATGTGATATCGTATTGCTCCCCCAGTAAAATTCCCATGGTACAAAAAACCCCTTTAGGCTATGAAACTCATGAAACCAAGACTAATAAGTTCAAAAATGACCTCAAATGAAATAGTAAGACAAAAAAAATTGTATTCCTATATTATAGTACCCTAACATTGGTTCCAATGGACATGGCATCATCCCTGTGAGGTGCCAAGAACACTGTAGACTAGTATCCTCATCCATTAGGCTGATCCCAAACCTGCAACATGCTCTGCCCTGAATCCACTACAGCTGAAACCATACTGGTAATATATTCCAATCCTCAAACTGAATCAAAGTCCATTCTTCAAATTTAAACCTGAATTGTACACTAAAAACTGAAAACTCTTCTGCAAACTGAAACTGGAAATAATGGTCAGGGTGTTGAGATTATTCATCACAACTACCCACTCTAATTTATTTACAAATTACTTGATTTAGTGAATTCAAACAACCAATGTAACCACGCAAACACTTTAGCCATTAGTTGAGTTCTCTGCATGTGCCTATTCATGAGCAAAATAGAAAACCTACTAAATGACAACTCCAATAAAAACTTGCAAGAGAATTCAAGTTTTACAGGATTTAAGGACTTAGGCCCATTTGTTGACTTCAAGAACGCTGCAAAAGGATCCTAAAATAAATGAACATCGAATTTTAGCTCATTTGACAGATTGCAAATCTACTCTAGGTGGTCTACATACCATGAATACAAACTTTTGTCTAAATCATTTCTTTCATACAATTTCATCTTATAATTGTTATGATAAGGCTGCAAATATTCATGTGACCTTTGTGATGAAACCATTGTTGGACAAGACAATGATGTTGGCTTCCAAACTAAGTCTTCATCACCTCTTTTTTCAAGCACACAGCTAGCTAAATGAGGAGAACTTTGACTACATAAACCATCTAAATAATCGACTATTGGATAATTGAAAACCGAGGAGGTTTGTTGAAATTTATTATGTATTGGTTCTTAAGAGACGATATGACCTTTTCTAAGCTCACTATCCTTTGCTTCAGTGATAGCTTTAACATTATTCGTTAAGAACTCAAATGAACCAAAACTTAATGGCGTAGCACTACCTTGAATTAATTCACAATGCTCTTCATGTTTCAACCCTTCATTTGCATCTTCAAACTCATGGTTACTAAATGGTCATGATTTTGAACTAAAAGAGTCTTCCATATAACAAGTAACATGGTTATCAAATACATGATAACGATGTTACCAATCTATGCTATTGTCAACTTGCTTTGTTTCTTCATTGGTAACCTTATAATTTTCTTTCAATGGTTAAAATGAAGAAAAAGATCAAGGTAGAGGGTTTCCATCAACAAACTCATTGTTTTCCTCATGTTCGATGTCAAGACTATGAGATTTCTTACTTATAATACCATGAAATTTCTCCTTCGGTAACTGAAATGAAGCAAAACATGGCGGAAAAGTTTCTTCACCTGATTTGGCATCTTCTTCATGTTATTCATTGTTGTCATAACTAACACAACCAAGCTGACTATTTTTCTTCAATTGTTGAAATTGAACATCCTATTGTTGAAATTGTTAATTTCTCTTCATTACTATCTTCAAGTGAATATATAAACAATTTGTTTCTAGCTCATGATGACATGAATAAGAAACCTCTCCTTCTTCTGAAAACTCTGCTTAGAAAGGAGGTATTCTTCGTTGCTCTCTAACAACATATTTGTTTTGTAAAGTGAATTTTTCCATCAAACTTTCCATGGTTTTCACCAATGCATCCATCTTATTATTCAATGACGGAGAAAACTCCTCCATAACCACTCCCCTTCTTTCAACTTCCATTTTTGCCCTTTTGATCAAAAAATTCACTTCCACACCAATAACATTTATTTGCATGTCTTCCAAAGTTGTAGGGTTTCCTTCCCTGAATTGGTAGGCCATCTCTACATCAAATCCATGTGGATAATGTGTAGAGTCAATCCTAGGGGAGGCTTTATGTCTGATGGGATGCAATTGTAAACTTTATTGAATCAAAATTGAAAAATATTGGATTGATTCTCCTTGTTACCTCTCTAGATTCCTATACTCAACGATAATCTGAAAAAGGGTTCTTTTTAACCTCCCATCTATCAAATAAAGTGTGATCAAGCTATTGGAAATTAGTAATGCTTCCACTTTTCAAACTTCTATACCACTTCCTAACTTCCCCTGAAAGCTTTGAGCTAAAAGCCTCAATTTGACATCTTCATCATCCACTTCCTCAAGTTCAATGAAGTCAATTATTTTATCTACATCCTACCTTTCTGTGACCGCGCCTATACCATCAAATTTAGGAAACCTTTGAGCATAGTTTTGTGGTAAATCCTGTAAAGGATCTGGAAGATTTAATGGGGCATACCGGGTAGTAGTTGTGACTGTGATTTTTTGAGATGGACTTGTAGTGGTTTGACTATGATTAGCATTTGGATCTTATTCAAGATCACCAATACAATAAGGATATGTGTTTGTAGCTTCAAAGGAATGATATACAATTTTTAAAGGGAAATCAAGTGCAGAGATGTAGTCTTCATTTGGATATAGTAGATAGAGGAAAATCATTTTGAGATTTTCAAGAAAGGACAGGAAGCAGTTGATAAAACATAATATTATATCTTGAAAAAAAATTAGGTTAAAGTACCTAGCTTTCACGTACTATCCTTCCATCTTTTTGAAGGTTTTTAAAGTCACCAAGTGAATAGTCCAACCTTTTGTGTTTGACTGTTTTCCACCATTAGCAATCAAATCTGAACTCTTATTATCATTCTGGGGAATATGGAACCTTTTGATCCCTTGCATAGTCACTAGAATATTTACTCAGTGATTTCCCTAGGCTGAAAAAGAATTCCATAGGTAACCACAAACCCCTTTAGGCCAGAATCTAACCCTTCTATCCTGGAGAGGGATCTCTCACTTAGGTTACTCAACGAATAGGATATTAGGATAGGTAATAATCTCAACAAAGTTTGATTTTTAGAGGTTTATTGACAAAAAAAGGGGCAGATCCATTGGGCATGGAGTCATGTCAAACCATATTTTGTTAAGTGAGATGATGGAAAAATATAGGATTTTCTCCATAGGGGAAGGGTAGGCAGCTTTGGTTGTGGATTTAGATCAAATTTTTGTAGGAGGTGAATGTAGAAATGGTGAGAGACAAACACATTAGAGCCTCAAATCATGGATGAATTCTAAAGTGTTGCTTAGAGATGAAAACATTGATAACCTGGAAAACTAAAACAAAGAATTCATTAAAGATGAAATATGAATTAATCATTTGGTTTTCCAAGAAAGAAGATGAAAATTAAAGAGATCTAAACAGATATATAACTTACAATACCAAAGGAGAAAAAAACCACCAAAATTTAGACCCAAGAATCCCTACAAATTCCACCTCTGTATTTCATTCATTCACTGGCAAAAACATTTTCAAAAATATGGTGCACAAAGTCTTTCCTCTAATATCAACCAAAAAAACCACTTAAAAATATTTACATCTCTCTATATACATCATTAGGTTCATTCTCCCATTCTAGGTGGTCGATTTCATTGAAAGAAACTAACTTCCGAAAATAACAAAAAAATCAAAATTGGTCTCATATGCATAAAAATAGGGGTTGTTTCACATACTACCAATCACTGCCTAAGACATCATTGAAATGGAATATTACTAAACCTTAAATACATCTCCTAAATTATTATTCAACCTATCCACAACTATCTAACTACTTCTAGGAGCCAAAATTCAAATTGTGAAGCAAAATGGAGCGAATTGTCCAAACTCACAGTGCATTTGAGACTCATAGCACATTGAAGTGGCCTTTATGTTTTGTATGGTTGCAATACCTTTTTGTTGAAATGAATAAAATGGGTATGCTTCAAATACTCCTGTGATGGTTTTGGACCTCCTAAACAAGATTCAAAATTGTTGCAAACATCCCTTTGACTTGTTCCCCAATTTATTCTTGAAAACATAGGGGTTAAAAACTAGCTCATATCTCCAAAATCCCGATAGCTATTATAAACCAAAATGAGTTTTTTTGTATATGATAGTTTCATAGAGAGAAACCTCTCTCAGGTTTCAAAAATTCTTCTCTTGATTTTCATAATCTGCTCCTAAACATCATAACTAAAACAGGAAATGGAAAAACCTTTAAACATAGGCTCTAAAGAGTCACTTGAATTTTCCAATCTATAACACGTTTGCAAAAAATGGAGGAGGTTTTGTTTCCTTGGCCCATTCTTGGAAAAAATGTCTTCCATTTTTTCAAAATAAGTTTTCATTTGTTCAGAAAATGCTTTCGAAAATGATGACAAAAACCATAAAAACTCAATAAACTGTCAACTTTTGTAGTTGCACCTGTTAACTTTTGCAGCGCCTTTAAAATTATGAGCATATAATAGCTTCCTCTGATATAAAGTGTTGTAGGAAACAAGTAGTGTTTGTGACATTCTTATTACATCCCTCAAGACAACCGAAGCCCTCAAAATTGGGTCATATCCTCATCATAAAAGACTATACAAATTGTGCAGCATGCCCTTGTAGCAAATTACCAAAAACACAACGATTGTGATTTGGATTTCTTTTTTGGTCTTGAAAAAATTTGGTAGCTCATGCATGTAAATTACAATATCTTACAGTCAAGGAATAAAGATTGAGTCGTTGTTGTAATAGCTGCCACACCCTCCAAAATTTTGGCTTGTACTCAAATTTTAGAGCCTACTGTGGATCTTATGATTGATCTCTCCTTAGTTACTTATTTGGTAAGTAGATGATCCCAAGATTCCCTCTTTGGTCTTAAGATTAATTCATGATTTTCTCTTTATATACTATGTGTCATCTTTGGGCAAGGTATTATCACTTGTCATGCAAAGGGAAGTTTTTTTTGCTTCAAGGGGAAAGCTTTGTTAGAATGAGTTGTCCTCAGCACATAGACATGTTTCACACTCATCTTACACGCTAACTATCCAATGCGTATAAATCCCAACCTCCCTTAGCATTCAAAACTACATAGTGGGTTTCCCCTTGTGTCCTTCCCTCAGTCGAAACCCATTGTCTCCATAAATTGTGCAGTTTTGTCCCTCAACTGTTTAATTTTCCTTGCATCCTGAAACTGCGCAGATGCATCCTCTGAGGGCCTCATCCCGTTACAGTCACTACCCACTAAAACTTCATAGATGTGTCTCTCAATGATCATAAGAAGGATGACATGCTATAAGACTCTGAAGGAGCTGAGGAGGAAGATGAGCAGACCAAGGAAACAAAGGTATGATAGAAGATCAGGATAACATGAAGACTCCATTTGATGCACAACCCTTTGGAAGGTAGGTATGGAAAACAAAGCACATATTTTTAAATACACCTCTTAATGTAATTTGAAGGATTTCTTATCATTTTCATATCATTATGTCTTCAATGACATGCATGGTTGCAAGCACTGAAATTCATTCCATGTGTTTCCTCTACGTGTCTTGCTCCCTTTCGCTTGTTGGATCGATTATCATCTTTTCACATGTTGGTTTGTTATGTCATGTTTACGAACCATTCTAGTGACCATGAAGGTTGGCCTTTATGTTTACAAGTTTTCCTATCCATGTGAACACCTATCACACTCATACACAAAGTTGTAGGCATTGTCGTGCAAGTGTCGTCACAGTCATCCAAAGCTCTATTCCAAGTGTCGCACTTGTCACTTTCAACTCTAGAAAGTCCCGCATAAGGTCATGCTTCGTTATGTTGTCCCAGTGGTCAACATTATCATGTTTTCAAAGTATCCTTAGTGTGTGATCACAATGTCAAGTCCCCACAAGTTCACTTGCCTCCCACACTTAGCCATTTTCCTAAAAATCTCTCGACGAAACAACCCCACTTCACCAAACCTTGATTGAGCTACACTTTGTAGTCTGAGCCCTTATTGGTGCTACTTTGATGTGTGGAATTGCATATTTCTTTGAGGTTGTCCTCCGGGTCAGTTTCACTGCGCAATCCCAAAGGTGAGTAGCCCTTCCTCCTTCCCAAAACTGTGCAGAATTTGCCTCAAAGCCCTTAGTTGTGCACTTCACAAGACTAGTTATCAAGCCTCATTCTCACTTGTTGGAACCCCACATTACGCAAATACCTGAGCTTGCAGCACTCCCAGAAAATGCACAAAGGTGTTCTCCCATTGATCTCCCTCAGCCGGTACTCACTACTCGCAAAACTTGTGCAGAACTATCCTTTGGTCCCTATGTTTTCCTACCTTCTCTTCCCTTTGTAAATTGTGCAAAGGTGTCCCTCAGGGTCCCACCTTGCAGTTTTCACTAGTGCCCTTGACTACGCAATCTTGCCTCCCAATGGCCTCTGCAAAATTTTCCCTGACAGTGAAGCCTATGCATCGAATTTCCTTGTCTAAGCCTGAGTTGTGTTATGTGCAGTCTTAGTAACCAATCCCCTCTCCCTCTCACCTAGAACTGTGTAGTCTGCAATTATTGGGCCCTCTTACCATCTTGTCATTTGTCCCGAGCCCGGAACATGGAAAGTAATGTATCATGCTAGACTAAGAGGTTTTGGATTTGATGTCATCCCATCATGAGTGAATTGCAGGAATAGGTACATTGATAGATCATGGCGAGATGACGAATGAAATGAAAAAGGAGCACACAGGCTAGAAGAATTACTTACAGTTGGATGGACGAAAGAATCACATCAAATAGCAAGCAAAAGGAACACATGCATGGAACCATATTACAAAACCAATACCATCGAAGACCCTGCAACATCAATCCATGTGAAGGAGAAGACAAAGCACACCCAAGAGTACATCCATCACTTAGCAGCATAGCAACTTGACATGGCTACCACAGCTAGCTAGTACATGTCAACAGTGTCATGCCAAGTTGTGTCATGAGTTGTCGAGGCCACATCACCACTATGGAACATATATATTGTAACTGAACGTAATGTAAAGTGAAACTCCAATGGATGCACACAAGAAGTTGAAGAGTCATGTTAGTTGAAAAATTCATAGGAAGTTGAACGGTCATGAGGGTAGTCCAAGAGTCACAAGGGTCAAGCATCACCCTTGGCTATATATATCCCTCCCATTGTATGAGCAGGGACTTTTCACCTTGGCTCCCCCACATAGTCTTGAGAGTTCACAGTTATTCCTTTGAGGAGCAAGGAGTGGCTCCAACGACCCACTACTGGGACTAGTGATGTATGGTGTACAAATGTGTCTTGGGACTTTTTCATAATTCAGAAGCTTGTTAAGGCCAACACATTTTCATGCATTCTTTTTAGATGTTTGTAATACTATTCTTTTGGCATTTGTAATATATGTTTGTTTCACCTGTACTAAGATAGTTGGACTACTTTGGTTGTTTTAGTACTTACATTATTGGGAATGTATTGTATCGGTTATCACTGTTGTCTCATCCTTATGGACTACTCCGCGGGATACTAGATAGATCATCTTTGTGTATTGGTTATCACCATTGTTCCATACTTATATACTACTTTGCGGGATACTGGACAGACCATCTTTGTTTACTAATTATAATGACCGTCACATCTGTGTGGAATACTCTATTGGATGTTGTACGTGTTGTCCCCTACACTTCGATTTTAACGACTCCCGCATCCACTGTGGGCTATTCCACTGGATGTTGGACATACCTTTTTGGTTCATGTGTGTCTCTTCCTGGGTGGTAATATTATCTCTCACTTAGAGACTCACTTTACTCGCCCCCTTTGCAGTAAGAGAACTGAGACACAAGTTACATTATGCACTCTCCAGGCACACTTACTTTGTTGTTTGAAGATACCAGCACAACATTCTCATGTGTTGATAGCTAGAGCTAAGGAAGATCTCTCAGTATATAGCAATTGAGCCTTTATACCGGATGGTACTACTACACCAAATGGTGTGAGGTCTAGTTTTACTTCATATCGGGGAGATCCCCTTGGTTAACAGATTTCCAGCACCATTAACAAAATGGTGCTAGAAGGAGGGCCAGATGATAGGCTACACCCATAGAGTCTAGTTTGAATTTCTTATTTTAAAATGGCTCTTCCTAAAATCATAATACTGGGATGTTTTTCTAAAGAGCTTAATTGTACCATCCCTGTGGAATTCATTCATGACATCTTCGAACTTAAGTTTGATGATGAGGGTGAACCAAATTTTTGTGAACATTTGTTTCAAGTTATCCATCTATGTTTTTGTAACAAAGTACTTTATGAATATGTCATGGCTAGATTACTCACCCTCACATTTGAAGGTCGTGTTAAACAATGGTGTAACACATTACCCATAGCTTCTTTCTATTCACTCGCTCATCTTTCCTAGATGTTGTGTAAGGCCTTTGATCAATATGACCACCAAGATGTTTGTGAAAGAATCTGTTGTTTAAGAATGAAGCTTGATGAATCATTTGAGGATTTTTCTGATCGACTCCTTCACCTCTATTGCGAAATTCTTGAAAAAATTGAACTTACATTTCTTGACAGAAGATTTTAAATTCTTAGTTCATGTCTCCTGATATGGTGAGCCTGAACCTCTGGATTTCCCTTCCTCCCCAACTCTTGCAGATCATGAGGCACCTTATATTGCAGATGAGGAGCCCACCATCCCATTTGTTCCTTGTCCTCCTTATTTTCTGGTCCCAATGTGGGTGCCCCCTTGTGGTAATCATGAAGCTAATAAATATGTGCATCAAGTCCCCAACTCATCTTCTCATCTATCTCCCACTTCAATGGAGGACATTCCAGAATGCCTCAGGAAGCCTACAGTGAAGACTCACTCCTACATTCCACAAGAGAACATCATTGTTCATAACTCAAGTCTCAAATTTGATCTACATCTCTACCATCCTCTATCATCTACAAACCATGACTCCTTGTACCATGACTCGCTTGATCAATTTGCTTCACCATCCAGTGGTTCGAATTATCTAGATTCTCAAGTTGCTGGCTCAAATTGCGATCAGGTACAAGGCAGTCACATTACACAGGTAGAGGAGTAGAAAGGTGAGGACACTATCAATATTCCCTCTCTATTTCAAAATTGTCTACATGAAAACATTGAGCTTCCATTCTTGAATGATTCTAAATCTGCTAATCTCAGTGGAACATCTTTTACAATCAATTCTTTCAATCAATCCTCAGTCTTGGGCGGTAGTCATCTAAATGATGATAACTCCATGTCTGTATGTTGTGAAAAACACCCAAGCACATCATGCGATCTTCCTATTTCTCATGAAGATTCTAATTCAAATATGGAATGTGCTCCAATCAAAGAAGACATCCATATCGAAACTTACTCTTCACGTCACTTTCCCTTGTGTCCTACCATTCACAATGCATCTACATGAGGTGGAGATACTACATGCTCTTTTGTTTCTCCATTTGATGAGTTATCTCCTCGATTGACACAAGACTGTGAGGTTGTCCATGATAAAATTGAAAACAATCTAATCGCAGAGGACCCTTCCACTCCTCATCATTTCTTTTGTTGTATGAAGAGAACTCATCAAATCAGCTTTCTCATGCAATCTCACCAATTCATTTATCTTTGGACATACCATCAAAAGAGCCTCTTCAATGGATAATCTGATTATTGTTGAAGTTTAAAAATATGGTGAAATTTGTGACAGAGATGGCTGCCATTCGAAGAGGAGTTTTGAAATTAGTAATAGCAGCCACCCTCAAGCCATGCATGATCTAGTTGAAGCTTCAGAATGGGATTTTTCAATTTTGGAATGTTATGGGATGTGCCAGGGAGTCTAGGCACTTCGACATCAGTTGATGGTTATGTCAGGACTTCGCGACTCTGGTAAGCCCCCTAAACCAAATTAGATTTCGTTTCTTACACACAATCTGTCTATCTGCATGGTTTCACTCAATGTGAATTCTTGTGTGAAATTTTTTGTTATTTCGGGTGTGATCTCTCAAATTTTCAGAATTTCACTTATGACCGAATTCACAAATCTCTTACACCACATCTGTCTTCATGCAAATCTCTCATGTCAAACTTCAGTTGGGAATGTCTGTCTCTCATGAAGTTGTGTCATTGGAAATTTTATCATCTCAAAGACTATCTTTTCCCACAATCATACTTATAAAATTCCCCCTTCACGGTCATCTCCTTGGCCTTCTTGCAAATCTTGTACTGCAAATATGTCCTCTCATCACACCAAAAATCTCCCTGTGTGATGATGAATGCACAAGTTGTCACACAAATCAATTTCCTCTCCATTCACCATGCTCAACTGGTTTCATGCATTCATGGTGCTAGCATCCTTCTTAAACTCTTGTGATGATTATGATTCTTGCGCAATTGGTCACCAGTTTTAGGAAGGTGGTTTGTCATATCTATCTCACGATGAACTTGCTTCCATTGTTCAGAGCGTTAGAAAGATTGTTCAAATGAATTTTTCTTTGTTCATTGCAAACCAGGAATGTGACGTCTCAACTAGCTCATATGATAATTTTTCTATCTTGGGTGACTATCATTTGACTTATCATTTTCCCGTCAGCACATCCAATGACATTTGATTCATGCTCTCTAATATTCATTGCTTAACATCTCTCTCTTCAGATTTCCGTCAAGCAAGTGTGGAACTTTAGCCCTCGCTAATAGTTATGGCAAGTCCTTGTTGTCTTGGCATGACTGTTGAGGATGCTCAGATCTATTTTTCTTTACAAGATTCCCATCATGATCCTTCTTCTCCAATCGAAAATTCATTTTTCATAGATCATGAGGCTTTCAAGATGGCCATCATGAATTTTACGATATAATCACTAAATAGCTGGAACAATATTAGTTGGCAAGCTCTGTTGTAGGCAACAAGTTTCAATCCTTCCTCGTGCTTTCTAAGAATCTCGATGCAGACAAGGATGCACCAGGAAGAGGCTTCCAAGTTTTTTTAAAAGAGGTATCCATCAAAGAGGTAAGCATGTGCATTGGGTAAAAGTAGTGGTTGTGACATGTCTTTCTGCTCACACGAAAGACCTTCCCATGTGCAAATTTTTCAAGTTTCTATATTTTCCATTGCACACCACCTTTTACCTATTTTGATCGTTCATATCTTTGTGAATGCAGGTCGAGAACGACTACAGTGGCTTCAATGGAAATTTCATTACACGTAATCACGATCATCTAGATGTTAGGGAGTAGGATTAGTTTCATCTTAGTTTTCCTTTCCTTGCAATCATCTTGCACTCGTTCTCAGTAGTTTTCTTCTTAGTGGCTAAAACATATTGATCTAAAGATGATCTGAGGTTGTCATTGATGTCAACCCAAGCAGCCCCATGGGCTACCTTGATCTTGCAATGGGAATTTTGACTTGACAACTTACTCTATTTTGAGTCAAGGATCTTCTCTATGGATTCTACTCGTCGATATGTTTCCATATATATATGGCGCGCCAAGTAATTCTTCACGGTTTAGAGATATTTATGTTTGAAGTTAGTAACCCCAGTTAGTGGCTTAACCCTATGGGGTTGTGGTATGGCACTCTAATTGGTTTTGGTCATTGAATAGTCAATAATTAATAATTTTTTAAGCTCCTAAAATCCCTCCAACATTCTCTATAGAAGCCCCTCTCAACTCTATAAAAATAAATCTCATATATCCTCCAAATGAATCGATCGTGGAATTTTCGCTATAACTTCATTTCTACGAAGTCTTAGATTTAGAAATGAAAACCCATTTTATTCACAATCCTGATGAATGCCGTGACCAAATTTCAGATCTTGGTTCGCTATATTTTCGGAGATATGGTCAGTGGAAGTTAGGGTTTTTGCAGTCTCCCGAATTTCATCTCAAAGAAGTGACCTTGGGAAAATTGTCATAACTCTCTCTGAGAAAAGGATTGGAGTTCTATAAAAATTGGTGGATAGTGCATAGACTATAGTTTTTTGTGTATCAATTTCAGAGCTGAAGGAGGAAATAGTGACACGTGGCATGCCGTACAAGTTCGCTCTACTAAACCAGTCCATAATTAGGTCATTGAGTGAGATTGGGCATAACTTTACCTTGAGGAGTCCAAATCGGGTCGGACATGTGGCATTGGAAAGAAGACTCAGAGGGATACTACAGGTCATAAGATCACATATTGGGGATATGAAATCATAGAGATACATAAGATTAAATATCGTGCTCCTAAAAGGCTAGAAAAACTAGAACAAGTGTTGTCAAGGGGTGCAAAGGACCAGACTTTATAGGGCAGCAAAGAGCAAGGTGCATCAAAATGATGTAGCAGAGGTAAGCTACAGGTAACTATCTTCTGTATATGCATGTTCATCTCTTGATTGTATTAGGTTCTTTGTATTCTAATTTGTTTTTTTTGTTTAGCACTGACATATTCTCGGCAAGATGAGGTAAGTTTTCCTATTATCATGTCATGGGTATTTCCTTGAAGACTTTTTGCAGGTATTATATATTCATCAAGAGAAGACTCAATGCATAATCTAATGTTCTAAAGAATGAGAAAGCGTAGCATGAAAAGAGTAGCAATCAAGGTGCAGAACAATAGAAATAAGCTCACCACATGAAGTCTTCAAGTGGGCAGCATTGCATATAGATATTGTAAAAGTATCATTGTACAGAGTCATTATAAAAGCATCTTTGTAAAATTTGTACAAGTGTCTATCTACCAAGAGTTGAAGAGGAAATGTTGAGAGGTATAGGATCATCATTAGGTGGTTGTGTCATAGTTGGGGTTATGGTCTAGTGTGTCTTCTTCTTCTACATCATTCTATATCATTGAAAAGTGGACCATTTTCCCTAGTACGGGAGTCCATTCTTCTTTTATTCTTCTATAGGGTGGTAGGGTGGTGCTAGGCTGGTGCATGAAGTCACCAACAGGTTCAAGCTCGTGAAAACTTCAGGGTGCTAGGGTGGTGCTAGGGTGAGTTGTAGCTCATTGAGTGTTGGGGCATCCGTTCAGTTGACTATTGAAGAATCTCGGGCGTTGGAGCATCCATCCAGTGGGAGCCGGAGAAGAATGATTTTCTATATTCTAGGAATTTGGAGCTTTCTTTTCAATTGGAGTTGAAGATTAAAGAATTATTAGAAAACTTTTCGGTGGTTTTTGACCTGGAGGGGGTTTTCCACCTAAAATTTTTGTGCCTCCTGTGTTCTTTTATTCACTGTTGTCACTGCATAAACATTAATCATAATTGAAGATTAACTAAGGCTCTAAAAGATTTAAAAGTGATAATTGCTAAGGAATACTGATTCACCCCCCCCAGTATTTTCCAACAATTGGTATCAGATCTTGGTTCCTTCAGTAACAGCGTAACAGCTGGAAGTCAGTTTTCAGAGCATAGAGATGGGAAAGTCAAAGAAGCAGGTTACAAGGATTTCAAAGGAAGGTACAGGTACAAAAAAATCTCAAGAAAGTGAGTATTGTGTATGAATCCTTGATTTTGAGGCAGATAATTACTGGATATGGGAATCGAGGATGGAAGTATCTTTGCAAGCACATGGAGTATGGGAATCAATTGTTTATGGAGACATGTCTATTGACAAAGCTAAAAGGTACAATTCAAAGGCCATGAATGTAATTTTGAATGTTTTGCCAAATTACGTGAAAACAAAAGTTGCTCAATATTTGTAAGACTATTCTTCCATCATTTGTAACACATGTTTGTTTCACTTGTACTAATATAGCTGAATTACTTTGGTTGTTTTAGTACTTACATTGTTGGGAATGTGATGTATCGGTTATCACCGATGTCTCATTCTTGTGGAATACTCCTCGGGATACTGGACAAACCATCTTTGTGTATTGGCTATCACCATTGTCCCATCCTTGGGGACTACTCCGCGGGATACTGGACAGACCATCTTTGTTTACTGGTTATAACGATCGTCACATCTGTGTGGACTACTCTGTTGGATCTTGTACACATTGTCCCCTACATTTCGGTTTTAACGATTGCTGCATCCACTATGGACTATTCTACTGGATGCTCGATATATCTTTCTGGTTCGCCTGTGTCTCTTCCTGGGTGGTACGATTACCTCTCACTTAGAGGCTCACTTTACTCTCCCCATTTGCAGTAAGAGAATTGATACATAAGTTACATTATGCACTCAACAGGTACACTTACCTTGATGTTTGAAGATACCAATGCAACACTCTCATGTACTTACAGCTAGAGCCAAGGCAGATCTTTGGGTATATAGCAACTAGGCCTTTATGCTGTATGGGACTCCTACACCAAATGGTGTGAGGTCTAGTTGGGACTTCATATTAGTGAGATCCCCTTGGTTGATAGATTTCCAGCACTGTCAACAGTTGGTTTTGCACTTGTGAAGGAGAAATGACCACCAATTTGCAAGAATTGCAACTTTGTGTGAACTCGTAGCAACCCTGCCTCCCTTTCGCAACGAACCAAAACAAACATACCATGGATTACGATAAAAATGAAGAAGATATAAGTGATGTAGAATGAAAATTGAAGTTCAAATAACCTTCCACAGCAGCTTGAATTGGAGTTGATGGCGAAAAACTTGATTTGAAATCGTGGTGAGGATTATGCAACATCTTTTGGAAAACACAGCACTTGAGGAAAGGAAACTAACTATCCTCATGACCATTGTACTCTTGTTGAAGTCATAACTTGTCATGAAAATATATTTAAACTGACTCCACACAACCTCCAAATATGTGCCTAATCGATCTCATGATTGTTTTGATGTAGACTTTCCCTCTAGACTTAGGTGACTAAATTATGATAACCAAAGTTTAATGACTAACTTATGATGACTAATTCTATCATGACATGACCTAGACTCTCTTATAATGAAAAATGATCCCTCATGATTTCCAATTCAAATCATGAATTCTTATGACCTTATAATTTTGAATTGTGGCAAAAATACTCTTTTTTAAGCTCAAAATATTCACAATGACACTTTGACAAAATTGACTTCTTTATACAAAAAAACCCTTTAGACCATGAAACTTGTGAAACCAAGACTAATAATTGCAAAAATGACCTCAAATGAAATAGTAATACAAAAGTGATTAGGATTCCTATATTATGGTACCCTAACAATAGGAACTTTAAACCTCAATGATTACCAAAAATCACTTGTTTGTAACTCATTATTTGCATGAAGAGCCTTGATGAAATTAATGGAGGATTTGGATTCAAGAAGAGGCTTAGCTCCCTATGTCAGCTAACTTTGATTGACATCTTTTCTAGAATTCCCTTCACCAACAAACCATCAAGATATCTAATGACTAATTAACTGTGATGGGGATATCACTCCAAAGGCTCATTTACAGTCAAGGAATCTTATCATTTAGAGGTTAGTCATGCCAAATTCCAAAAGGAAGATATATGGGAGAAAAATTGGCAACAAAACTCTAGCCTAAAGTATCTCATTTCCTCTAGCTTCTTTCTTAAAGGAAAACTTTGACTTCAGATAGGTTAATAAAAATAGAATTTCATGGTCCATCATTTATCATCTATGGCAAGTTGTTGCAAATGAAGTTGAACACCTCTTCAATGTCTGTCCTTTCTTTTACTCTATCTAGACTTAGGTAGCTCTCCACTTCTCATAGTTCAACATAGATCAGAACAACCTACATATCACTATAGCTAATTAGAGGAGTGCAACCTTCATCATTATCATTATTAACTTAGCTCGATGCCTCCTTTTGAGAATCTTCCTTTGGGAAATATATAAGGAGCATAATTGTCAATCTTTCACAATCAAGGCTCAATTGTTGATACAATCTGGAATAAAATCATGTTCATCGCCTAAGATATTGTTCTCATTCACCCATGCTTAGAGAAGGACTGACATGTGCAACTAAGATTTTTTCTCTAGCATTTGGTCTCTGGCTATCAATCAAATAAAAAAATTCAAAGCTAATTGTTTAAGAAGATTCTCAAATTGTAATCTTCATGCTCAAAAAAAGGTTAAATGTCTCAACACTTGGCAAAGTCTCCATTAGTTGGAATTTGGAAAGAAACGTAGTTAAAATTGCGACATTCAAACTAAAGATCTTCCATCCACACACAAAGTTGCTCAGGTTGAGTGTCAACCTAAAATTTTTAAATTTCCATGTCATTGTTTGGGTCAACTGTGCCTATGGATTTAGCACGCCTTTCCAAAATCCTCAGTAAGTTAGATTGTTTTAATTTTCCACTTTAGTCAAAAGACTATACTCCCCTATCCAATATGACACCACATTGATTTATTAATAAAGTCTCATAATTAAGATGAGAAATATATTTTGGATATTAATTGTAAATTTGGAGGGTAATTGATATATCTAGTGTTGAGAAGTGTAGCAAGAAAGTCTCAATTTTACTTTGCCTTGGTCAAATTGAGAAAATTTGAATTTCCACATCACATAAAACTGCGATGTAGTTAATTGAGGTGACATGGCTCTTGTCACTCAGTTAGCTCAGTAAATTTGAGTTAGAGGGCTTGGGTTTTAGTTATGAATGTGTGATTACTAATTTGTAGCAATCCAACTCAGTTATTTCTAGTTGTATTCAATTAAACTAGTTCTAATTGTTGATAGAACTAGTTGGAGGTTAGTTGTGCAGTGGGATAACAAGCTAACTTAGTGATCGTCTAATTAAATAATAAATCAACCAAAAATAATTAGTGCATGTAGAGAATTTGAGTTCCCCAGTCGTGGTTGTGATTCCAAGGCATTGTAAAATCAGATGTAGACTAGTCATGAGTGTACAAGTGTTGCATGCATTCAGAGATCTAACCTTGGGAATTACGCAATTAATTGGAGGAAAATTCCTAAGAAATAGGGGCCTAATTCCTTAGGATTTTCACAAGGAAATAGGGGCTCAAGCAGAGGTAGAAATTGACTAATTATGGGTCAAAGCTTCTCATTAAGAAGAGAGAGGTTATTCACTTGCAGGTTGAGCTCAGAGCAAGAAATAAATTGTAATACATTCTCTATTCATCTGATTAATGCAAACAAGCTTAAGGGGTTTTTACCAGTTGGTTTCCCCTACATAGATCTATGTACTTGTGTATGTGATTGATGCAGGTTTACGAATGTTGTTATAAATTGTGAATTAATTTTTGTAGAGCAGTAGAGTATAATTGTGTCTCATGATTTAGATTAAATTTCCTAAGCAGTTTTAATTCTATCACCATATTTCTACATGGTATCAGAGAAGGATTCACAATAGAACAATAACTTCGAAGTTGTTCCTCGGGAGATACAAATTTGAAACTTCAGTGTATTAGGATCTCTTCAGAGGTTGGAGAGTGACCTTTAATGGTGTATATTTTTATTGTAGATTAAAACTATAGATTGTATTATGCTAAAACAATTGACTTCAATATACTCTACCCATCAGTGGAAACAAAAATTGATCGATGAAATCATGAAAAAGAAAAGGAAGAATTGCAATCACACATAACATAATAATTTTCTGGGGAAAGCCTCAACTAAAAACCCGTACTATCATTATATTGTGTTAACCAAAAGATCTGAGAAGAAAATACAATGCTTGTTCAACTTGAACAATCCTTGCACAAGTACAAGCTATCTCACTAATTCACAAACCATCTCAAGCAAATACTTCGCCAAATTTGTTGCCTTCCAAGCCCCTACTTTCTTGCCTTGTTCCATTGGGAATTAGCCCATATTTAATTGGGAAATTCCTCACTAATAACTATGCAATCAATCCATAGGCCTTCCTCTGATTCAATGCATTATCAGTTTAATTTAGATGATTTTGCAACTGATAGTACATTGTCCCTGAACTCTAATATCAACTGGGTCTTCCTTTGAACTGACATGCATGAGTTATTTTTGAGTGAATTATCAGTTATCTAATTGATCACTACATGTGAATTAAATCCAATTTAATTCACTTGACCACTCACTAGTTCCTCCAACAGTTAGAACTAGTTTAACTGAATTTAACTTAGTTAAACTGAATTAAATAATTACAACTCAATAAGTACTCAACCCGGGCCCCTGATATTTAGGGATCAATCTACATGAATCTGATATACTTCCAACTCGAATTTACTAATCCAACTAAGTCAACTTAACTTAGTTAACTGTTACAAGTTGCTATGAGAATAGAATTACAATTTAATTCAAGGACAATTTAAATTAGGATTTTTCTTCATGTTATTTTTAACATTTCTTGTTGCTATTTTCAACACTCCCTCTCAACAAGAAAGTAATTCAACTCTATCTCGATCTTTTTCCTTTGTAATGGTCTACATGCAACACTTGTCAATGTTGTTGTTTCCAAAATAAAATAAAATAAATAAAATGAATCAATAAATAAATAAATAAAATGAATCAATTTTGTTTGCAACTGTCTACTAGGAAAACTGTGTTGTTGTTGACTCATCTCTTGGGCCTCCTGATCTGCTATCAACACTGATCTCCACTCCTCAGTATATGACAAACACTGATCCTCCTACTACTAAATAATTTGGGCTACCATAGCAAGGTAATGATCCATGAGACAAAAAAACACCTCAATGGATCCCACCCAATTTTTGAAACCCTTGAAACTATTGGTTCACATCGCCCCACCTCTCCCTTGGAGGTATGGTTGCATGTGATTCCTCTTCCCACTTGGCTTGAAATTTCCCCCTACTGGAGGTCTCTTCTTCAGTATATGTCTCTACTCGGTCTCCTTTCTCATTCTCCAATTGTGGTTGCTCCACAACTTGATGAGACTACTTCTTAGGCTGTATGTTGAGAGGTAATTTATGCTCCCTCTCAACACCAAGTCTCTAACCTTTGGCTTGGTCGTCAAGGCTTTGCATGCATATTGTACCTCAAGTGCCTACATGTTATTGACTTGCACATTGATTTGTTTCACCTGTCCCATGGCGATGTGTCAAGGAAAATTTTTCCTTTGCTAAAAATCACATTGTAGCCATAGTCTTCAATCACGCAACGGAAACAATATTCTTCTTTATTCCTAGAACATACATCACATCTGTGAGTCTAAGAGGGGAGCCAGACTCCCTCTGAAAAGTAACAGTACCAATATCGATCTCGCTATACCTCCCATTATCTCCAAACTCTATGTTCTTCTTGAGGTATTTCTCCTCCAAGTCACTGAATAGATCTCTATTCCCCATCATATGGAACAAGGCACCATTGTTGAGATACCACATGATTCCCATTATAGTGATTTCCATGCATGCAATGAGAGTGAAATCAAGTTTTAAATCATACATGACACAATAATTTTATGGGGAAATCTTCAAATAAAAACCTCTGCTATCTGCATATTGCATTAACCAGAAGATCTAAGAAGAAAATACAATGCTTGTTCAACCCGAACAATATTTGCACAAGTACAATCTGTCTCACTGGTTTACAAACCAGATCAAGCCAATACTTAGCCAAATCTGCTGCCTTCCAAGCCCCTTCTTCCTTGCATTTTTCCCTTGGGAATTAGCCCATATTTAGTTCTGAAATTCCTTGCTATTAGTTGGGAAATCCATCCATAGGCCTTCCTCTGATTGCATGTATCATCGGTTTAATTTAGATGATTTTACAACTGATAGTAGACTATCCATGAACTCTAATCTCAACAGGGTATTTCTATAAACTGACATGCATGAGTTATTTTTGAGTGAATTATTAGTTATATGATTGATCACTGCATGTGAATTACATCCATTTTAATTCACTTGACCACTCACTAGTTGCTCCAACAGTTAGAACTAGTTAACTGAATTTAACTCAGTTAAACTGAATTAAATAATTACAACTCAATAATAACTCAACCTAGGCCCCTAAATTTTAGGGATCACTCTACATGACTCTAGATAGACTTCCAAATCAAATTTATTGAGCCAACTAAGTCAACTTAACTTAGTTAATTGTTACAAGTTGCTATGAGAATATAATTACAATTTGATTCCTAATTTAATTCAAGGAAAAATTAAATTAGGATTTTTCTTGATGCTAATTAAATTAAATTAGGATTCCTAATTTAATTGATTTTGACCTTTTCTTCCTTATTTTTCAACTTCACACCCCTTTTAGCCTCTTTTTCCAACTTCACATTTTTTCCAACTTTTTCTCTTGGGATATCGAACTTGAGTGAGAGAATGTGTTCCAAATGAATTTGGACTACTTCAATATATATGTTTCTGGTGAGGTTGAATTACCCAATCTGAGGTCGAGTTGATCTCCTTGAGTCTGACTTGGTGTGGAGGTGTGTTGACGGTGCTAGATCCGCCAACATTCAGGGAATCTCCCCGGTATGAAGTCTCAACTAGACCTCACACAGTTTGGTGTAGGAGTCCCATCTGGTATGATGGCCCAGTTTCCATTATCTTAACGATATGCCTTAGCTCTTTCTTGTCAGCACATTTGAGTGGTATACTTAGTCTTTAAACAACGAGGTTCGCGTGCCTGGTGAGTGCTTAGTTTCTCTTGTGTCAAAGTTATTTCACTGCAGAGGGAGAGGGTGAGAGTGAGTCTCAAGTCGAAAGCGGATAGTCCCAACTCTGTTAGAGAAACACAACACAACATGACATGCACAGCTTCTGGCAGAGTAGTCCGCACGGATGCAGCAGTCACAACACCAAGTGAACGCATAGCATGTACATCACCTAACGAAATAGTCCACATGAGTGTGATAGTTGTTATAACAAGTTTACAAGGAAGAATTATTGAGTGTCTGGCATAATAGTCCACACGGGAAAGACAACGCTAACAATTGATACAACACATTTCCAACAACATATGTACTAAAACAACCAAAATAGTTCAACTATCTTAATACAAGTTAAAGCAACATGCATTACAAGTGTCCAAAGAATAGTCTTACAAACGAATACAATACATGTGTGAAAATGTGCTGGCCTATTAACAGGCTTCTAAATTAAGTGAAAGTTCCAAGACACATCTATACACCATTACATCACTAACCCCGACATTGGGGCGTTGGATCCACTTCTCGCTCCTCAAAGAAAATACTACAGACTCTCAAGGCTATGTGGGAGGAGCCAAGGTGAAAATTCCTTTGCATGTACAAATGAGGGGTATATATAGTCAAGGGTGAACTGGACCCTTGTGACTTTTCGACTTCCCTCATGACTATTTGACTTACATGACTTTTCAACTTGGTATGTGGGTCTCTTGGAATTCCATGTTATATTACATTGATTACAACAATATGGCCCATAATAGTGATGTGGCCAAGATGACTCAACATGACAATGCTGGTATGTTTATGCTAATGATAGTGTCCATGTCGAGCTGCAATGCTTCTGAATAATGAGTTTTCTCTTGGTGTAACATAGCTTCACCTCTGCATGGCAAGGTGTGGGGAGACTTCGATGGTCTTGGTGTGTGCTTGATGTTGCACGTGCATGTATCCCCTTCATTAGTACTTGGCATGCTTCGTGTGTTCATCCATTCATAAACAAGTCTCTTAGCATGTGCTCCTTGTTCATCTCGTTCATTTTCGTGCCATGTCTCATCCATGTACCTGTATTTGTAGTCACTCATGACGAGACGACATCAAATACATAAATCCGCTAGTCTACCATGATGCATCATCTTTCGTTTTTGGGTGCAGGTGACTGGGAGAGAGGACAATGATCTAAAACTTTACAGAGCACATTTTAGGTTAGGATGCGAGCTCCGGGCACTATTAATAAAAAATTTGCAACGGTCACTGGGAGGCTGGGATGAGCAATCTGGAACGGCAGTGACATTTTGTAGGATTTGGCTCAGTTGGGAGGTAGAACTGCACAATTTGTTTAGGGAGGGTAGTGCGGGCAGTAGAGGACACTGGCAATGAAAACTATGCAGATTCTTAGGGGAGGCTAGGAGCGGGTTGTGGGAGATTTCTGGCCAAAACTACACAAAAATGGGAGGCAGACATCTTGAACATGTCTACACAGCTCAATGGCGGTTCGGTTGACAGGTTTTTAGAAAAATGACTAAGTGTGTGAGTAAGAGGATACATGACCTTGTGAACACACACTCAACATGATTTGATGACAAGACACCTCAAACCAACAAGACAACATATGCTCAGTGTTATTGACCGAAGGGTGTGAGCGACAAGTGCAACACTTGATATAGATCATTGAATGTCGTGATGACACTTGTGCGACATTGCATACAACTTCGTGTGTGAGTGCGACAGATGCTTACATAGTGAATACAACTTGTACACATGAAGACATACCTTGAACATAGCCATAACATGAATACAAGCATGACATTGTGACCAACATGCTAAAATATGTACGAAGAGAAGTCAAGCAAAGAGGGTGTAAAGTATCGAAACGAGCTCACAGGATGAGCCTGAGTGTTTGCAAACATCAATGGAAAAACCAAGGAAGGCTCTGAAATTAGATGCAAGCCAAAATTTTGGAGGGTGTTGCAGTCACTACAACACTTGGCAACACACTAGTTGAATACCAACTTCTCTATTTTGGTCCATTGACAGCACAGGGCCTTGGTCTATCAGGGAGTATTAAATTGTTGTGCAAGTTACTTCAGCTTCCCCACTTACCCCGTGGATATACATGGTTCATCGCTTTCCAACTCAGTCAAACACAACAACAAGTTTCAGGTTGATCACGGTGTTTCAAAATCGGGAAGGGTAGTTTGGCTTGCGAGTTTGAAATTTTCAGAGTATAAGTTTTCATCTTTGGTGTTGCTCTGCTGCTAGCAGGCCTGGACAGTACCCCCATGGATTCACATAGGAAAAAATGCATTGCTCCACTGCCAATGAACCTGGTCAGTACCCTAGTGGAGTTTCATTCTTCACCTCTCTGTGTAGGAAGCCTTTCTGGTCTTTCGCCTTTGTATTTTTTTTAAAAGAGGACTGTGCATAGGAACTTATTTATTTTGGGGCAGAAGAGGGATCCTGACTTATTTAGAGCTGAAGAGGTTGTTCCTTCAGAGAAGCATGTAAGACCTATGATTTAGGTTTTCTTGTTTAGATTTCCCCTTTCTATGTTTCTACTAGTTGGATGATCTTGAACACACATAGCAGAATATTGAGTACAGGCATGGGGTTTCCTAGTGTGGACACAAGTTCATGGTTGGACCAGAGATCCCCTTACAGACGGATCGCAATTCCTGTTAGGACTTCATTGGTCAAAGGTTATAACCAAACACAGAGAAGACGGACACAGGACTGGCCAAGTGCTCCAATGTCACAAGACTCTTTGGATCTTAGCCACATACTCATTCAAAAGCTATAACTCAGTAAAGGGAAAAACTTATTGGCAAAAAAAAAAATAGCATGATATTAAGCAAACAAAACAAAGAAAATAAAAAATAGCAAAGTAAAGCGAAAAATAAAACAAGTAAGAAAGGTGAGCAAGAAAACAAACCAAGTCAACAAGAAAACATGAAAGAAAAGAAAAGCAAGAAAGCAAACACTACTCCTACTCCTACGCTAAAACATCAGGGTTATGTCAAATGAATTTCTAGTGAAGCCACCATATGCATACTTGACCTACAGCCACACAGATACAAGCGATTATAACACATAAAAAATAGTGTTCAAGAGAAAATACCAAAACTTAATAATCTTGCACACGAGAGAGAAGGTCGTGCCTGTGGGAAGAAAGATGTGTCACAACCACCCAACACACATGCTTACCTCTTCAATGATTACCATTTTTCAACAAACCTCGGAAGCCTCTTGCGAGCGTGTGTTCATCTACACCAACTTTCTTAGCGAGTGCGAGGAAGGACTAAAGTTTGTTACTTGCAACACGACTCGCCAAGTAAGATTGTTCCAGCCATTCAAGGATTGGATTCCTGATTCAAGATCTTCGAGAAGATGGATTCCTGATTCGAGGGGATCACGATGGGAATTTGTTATGGATATATAGATTTGATCATTCTCATCATCCATGTGAAGACAATGAGGACCTTCCATAGCTATCAGTGCAGGCTGAAGTACCTCACCTGCTTGATAGAAGTCTAAGGAGAAAGATGTTACACGGTGAAGATCATAGTGCGTGAAGCGAATTTCATGGTATGTATTGTTGGGAAAATGATAAACTGCATGAAAATCACCCAAGATAGAAGAAAGATCATACCAATTGGTCGAGATGCCAGATTCTCAGTTTGACATGAACAAAGAAAAATTTTGAACAATCTTGCGAACTCTCCGAATGATGGAACCAAGTTCGTTGTGCTCTAGATATGATAGAACACCCACCTATAACTACTGAAAAATTTCACATGCATCATGATCATCACAACAATGTAGAAAGGATGCCAACACTATGAAAGTGTGAAGCTAGTTGGGGTGTAGTGAAATGAGAGGAACTTGATTCGGGTGATAGCTTGTGTGATCATCATCACATAGGGAGATTGCTGGTGTGATGAGTGGACAGATTTGACGTGCAAGATTCGCAAGAAGACTAACGAGTTGATCACGAGAGAGAACATATGATAAGTTGATTCCAAACAAAGATAGTCTTTGAGATGATCAACTTCACAATTCCATGATTGCATGAGAGATAGACACTCCCAACCTGAATTGGATGTAAGAGAAGTGCATGAAGATGGACACGTTGTAACGGACTCATGGATTCAGTCATTGTGAAAATTTGAAATTTTGAAATATCACACTCGGAATAGTAAACATTTTTTACATGGGGATCCACATTGATTGCAACCATGAAAATAGATATACTGTGCGTGAGGAATAATATTTTATTAGGTTAGAGGGGCATAACAGAGTCGTGAGGTCCTGGCATAACCATCAATGGACTTTGAAGTGCCTTGATTCCCTGGCACGTCTCGGAACTTTCCAAAATTGAAAAAATGGCATTTTGAGATGTGAACCAAATCATGCATGGCTTGAGGATGGTTTTTGCTGCTAATTTCAAAACTGCTCTTAGGATGGCAACCATCTCTGTCACAAGCTTGATCAAACTTTTGAGCTTCATCAAGCTTCCTTAACGAGTTTTCTTCATGCAACATACAAGATGATGACGAGTGGGAAGAGTCATGTGCGTTGAGATTGTTTTCATCATGGACGACCTCACTACCTTGTGTCGATCGAGGAGATAACTCATCGGATGAAAAAACAATAGAATGTGGAGTATCTATGACGCATGTCGATGTTAGGACACATAGGAAAGTGGGGTCAAGAGGAAGTTTCGATATGGATTTCTGCTTTGACCAGTGCACATTCTAGATCTAAGTTAGAACATACATGAGAGAACAACAAATCACATGATGTGTTCAGGCGTTCATCACCACATACAGAAGCATGGGAGTGATGACAACCCAAGACTAGAGGTTGATTGAAATAATTAATTATGCATGATGTTTCACCAATATTATCGGATTGAGAATCGACCAAGAAAGGAGGCTCATTGTCTTCATGTGAACCATTTTGAAACATAGAAGAGGAATTGATTATGCCTTCACCTTTCTACTCCTTTGTTGTGCAATGAGACCACCTTGCACATGACCGTAATTTGAGCCAACAGCTTGAGAATCAAGAGAATGCGCACATCTAGCTTGTGAAGTGGACTGATCAAGCAAGTCATGGTACAAGGAGTCATGGCTTGTAGATGATGGAGGATGGAAGAGATGCAGATCAGACTCAAGACTTGGGTAATGAACGATGATGTCCTCTTGCTGAATGGAGGAATGAGTATTCACCATAGGCTTTCTAAGCCATTCTAGAATTTCCTCCATTGGAGCAGGCGACAACTAAGAAGATGGGTGGGGAACATGTTGCGCAAATTTCTTAGCTTTGCGACCACTAAGAGGGGGTAGCCTCTGCATAGATTTCTCAGCTTTGCGACCGCTGCGAGGGGGCACCCTCTGCAAATATTTCTCAGCTTTTGGGCTACTGCGAGGGGGCACTCTCTTTGAGACTAAAACGAGAGGAGGACAAGGAGCGAATGGGTGTTGGACTCCTCCTATGCAAACTGAGGGGCCTCATGATCCGCAAGAGTCAAGGAAGAAGGGGAATTAGGAGGTTCACCGTGTCAAGAAACATGAACTAAGCATTTCAACTCTTAGCTCATGAAGTAAAGGTCCACAAACTGTTCAATACTTCCATGACAGAGGTGAAGGAAGCAGGTAGTAAAGTCCTCAACTAATTATCCAGGCTTCATTCTTAAACAAGAGATTCTTTCACAGACATCTTAGTGGTTATACTTATCGAAGGCTTCATGGAGATCCTTGAGAGGAGGAAGAAGGGAATGGACGAAAGCAGGTGGCATGGTATGACACCAATGATTAGCATGAACTTCAAGAGTGAGGAAGAAAAGTACACAAACAAGCTATTCACTCTCAATTTCATGGGATTCACAGAAATGGAGAAAATCATAAATGTGCTTGGTTACGAACATTTTGTCCTCATCGTCAAATTTTAACAAGGAAAAGTAATCAAGAAGCTCATCAGGGAGTGATGGCTGAATAAGGGAGAAATGACAAAAACACCCCAGGAGCACGAGTTTTGTATGATCCATTTGGTAAGAGATTCAAACCAGATGCAAAGGCCTTAGCATGTCATCTGGCCCTCCTTCTAGCGCTTGAAATGTTGACGGTGTTGAATCCACCAACATTTAAGGGATCTCCCCAGTATGAAGTCCCAACTAGACCTCACACCATTTGTGTAGGAGTCCCATCTGGTATGATGGCTCAGTTGCCATTATCTTAAAGACATGCCTTAGTTCTAACTTGTCATCACTTGAGAGTGGTATACTTAGTCTTTTAACATTGAGATTCACGTTCCTGGTGAATTCTTAGTGTCGCTTGTGTAAAAGTTCTTTCACTGCAGAGGGAGAGGGTGAGAATGAGTCTCAAGTCAAAAGGGAATAGTCCCAACTATGTTAGAGACACACAACACAACAAGAAATGCACATCTTCGATGGATTAGTTCACACGGATGCGGCAGTCACAACACCAAGTGAACAGATAACATATATAGCACCCAGTAGAATAGTCCACAAGACTACGACAATTGTTATAACAAGTTTGCGAGGATGAATCTGTCGAGTGTCCGGTGGAATAGTCTATATGGGTGAGACAACATTAACAACTGATACAACACATTTCCAACAACATATGTACTAAAACAACTGAAATAGTTCAACTATCTTAATACAAGTTAAAGAAATATGGATTACAAGCGTCCAAAGACTAGTCTTACAAATGAATACAATACATGTGTGAAAACGTGTTGGCCTGTTAATATAATTTTGAATTAAGCAAAAGTTCCAAGACACATTCGTACACCATTACATCACTAACCCCGATAGTGGGGCATTGGAGCCACTGCTCGCTTCTGAAAGAAAATACTACAGACTCTCAAGGGTATGTGGGAGGAGCCAAGGTGAAAAGTCCTTTGCATGTACAAATGAGGGGCATAAATAGTCAAGGGTGAATTGGACCCTTGTGACTCTTCGACTTCCCTCATCACTGTTTGAATTACATGACTCTTCAACTGACATGACTCTTCAACTCCGTATGTGGGTCTCTTGGACTTCAATGTTACATTACATTGATTACAACAGTATGGACCATAGTAGTGATGTGGCCAAGACGACTCATGACATGACTTGACATGATAGTGCTGGTATGTTCATGTTGATGATGGTGTCCATGTCGTGCTGCAATGCTACTGAATGATGAGTGTGCTCTTGGTGTAACATAACTTCACCTCCGCATGGCAAGGTGTGTGGAGTCTTCAATGGTCTTGGTGTTTTCTTGACGTTTCACGTGCATGTATGCCCTCCGCTAGTACTTCGCATGCTTCATGTGTTCATTCATTTGCGAATAAGTCTCCTAGCATGCCATCCTTGTTCATCTCGTTCGTCGTCGTCCCATGTCTCATCCATGTACATGTATCTGTAGTCACTCATGACGAGATGACATCAAATCCAGAAATACCCTAGTCTACTATGATGCACCATATTTCATTTTCAGGTGCAGGTGACCAAGAGAGAGGATAGGACTTTGAAACTATGCAAAGCACATTTCAAGCATGGATGCGAGCTCCGGGGCACTATCAAGAAAAATTGCACAAAGGTCACTGGGAGGTTGGGATGAGCAGGCCGGAACAGTAGTGACATTTCGCAGGATCTAGCTCAGTATTACATAATTTTTTCGGGGAAGGCAGTGTGGGAAGTAGAGGACATTTGCAATGAAAATTTCGTAGATTCTCAGGGAGGCTGGGAGTGGACTACAGGAGCTTGCTGGCCAAAACTGCGTGGAACTAGGAGGAAGGTATGTTGAACATGTCTATGTAGTTTTTGGGTTGAGCAGGGTGTCGGGCAGCTCATGGATAACCCAAGAAAACTGTACATTTTTCAGAAGGAGCAGTAGGCCAATTGACAGGGGGACTGACTAACAGAATTATGCAATTTTCAAAGGTAGTGTAGTGACATGTAGCGGGTGCATATCCTTCATGTATGTGCAATTTCTTCAATCAGTAGAGGTGGCCATGCTGACATCTTCTGCACAATTTTTCAGAGGAGTGAAACATAGGGTCAATGCCTAGTCCAACTCTTCGATTGACCAGGGGAGGCTTGATGGATTGTATTTCAGGCAGCACAGATTGAGATTACTTCTTCGGAAACTTCTGCATTGTTTTGGGTGACAGTCATCGAGGTCAATTCTAGAACTGCATAGTACAGACTGCCTAGGAGGCAACCTCAATATCTGCACAATTATGGGCAACAATTCTTGGTCACTGAGGGATGATACTGCACAGTGCAGCTCAGTGGGGGTTCGACTGATGGAGGGTGGTCCGGTCAACAAGTTTTCGGAAAAATGACTAAGTTTGTGAGTAAGTGGACTTGTGTATACATGACCTTGCCAAAACACACTCAACATGACTTGACAACAACACACCTTGAACTAACAAGACCACATATTGTTAGTGTGACTGATCGAAGGGTGCGAGCGACAAGTGCGACACTTGAGATAGATCGTTGAATGACCATGACGATACTTGCGTGACATTGCATACAACTTTGTGTGTGAGTGCAACATATGCTTACATAGTGGATACAACTTGTAGACATGAAGAAAAACCTTGAACATAGCCAGAACATGACTGCAAGCATGACATTGTGACCAACATGCTAAAATATGTCCAGTAAGAGGTCAAGAAAAGAGGGTGTAAAGACTCGACACAAGCTCACAGGATAAGATGAAGTGTTTGCAAACATCAAGGGAAAAACCAAGGAAGGCTCTGAAATTGGAAGTAGGCCAAAAGTTTGGAGGGTGTTGCGGCCACCAAAACAAGGTGACAAATACCATATTTAAGAGAAATTCTTCGGCGTAAATCACAAGATAAATCATTTGTCGACGCGTTTCGAACCAACTAGTGTGGTTCATCGTTAGGACGATGAACCACACTAGTTGGTTCGAAACGCGTCAACAAATGATTTATCTTGTGATTTACGCCAAAGAATTTCTCTTAAACTTGATATGGATCACAGAAGCCTCAATTCAATAATACCTTATTTGACTCAATAATAAACCTTTTTACATTATTCAAAAGCCCAAGAAGGGTCTCTTTAAATGGACAATGACTCTAATGACTCGAAATATATCCTATAAGTCCTCAATGGGGACTTTTACATAAAACATGATGACCCAATCATGAAACCCGTGCTTTAATAATCCATATTAATAATAATAATAATAATAATATCTTTTCCATTCTTTTGATAAATTCATTACATTGTGACTCAAATACATTTTAACAAGACTGAACCTAGTTACATTCTTCAACACACCCTCTTAATTAGGGAGGTATTCATAATGACAAGTACAAGGAAGATCTCAAAACATATGAATTTTTTGTAGCCGCTACAACCACCCTCCAAAATTTTGCATTAGCCTATTTTGGAGCCTCCTGACCAACCTTCACAGCAACTTGCCTTGCTTCATCAAGTCCTCAAGTTTCAGTGTCTTTCTTTCTCAATGGCATCCTGTTGATCACAGTTTGACCTTTCCCCTCACAAGCTACTCATCTGGATTTGGTCCAACTATAGGCTGAGAAACTTCCCAGTGAAATTTGTGTATTTCTGGAGGGAAACTAGTCTTCCCTCCAGGATTGTGCAATTCCCTCTGACAACCTATTGGGCTCCAGGATTGCACAATCCTGCCAACCAACCTTCCCAGCAGGATTTGTGCAAATTTTCCCATCAACAAGTAGTTCAACCCAGAATTTGCGCAAATCTAGGAATCAATAAGCTATTGGGCCCATAAATTGCATAATCTCCTTGGGCAGTCAGGCTAGCTTACAGTCAGGAATGCACATTTTTCTCCAGCAGTCAAGCAGTCTCTTGCTTGTGCAGTTGAGTTAACCAGTTCCCTCTGGGACTGAGAAAAATAGACTTGCATGCATAGGCTTCTTCTCCCAAGGCAGGATGTAAAGGCATCCCTTGTTTCATGGATCTATGTTTAGTAGTTGGAGGTTACATGCAAGGAGTAATTTTGAAACCTCCCTCCAAGTGTCTCTTCCCTTAGATTTGTGGCATGCGCATCATAACCTCGATGTTATCAAAACTCTTCAACCGGATGCTGAAGAGCTCATTCCTCACATCAACCTTGTAGCCCTGACATCCCACATCACATCTAGGAGCAGTCGGTACATTCAACTCAGTTGTTTTGGGGTAAGCTCGCTTCCCATGCCTCGTGCTGCATTTATGTCGCTTTTTGCGTATTCTCTTGTGTGAGTGTTGTTTGCTTGATTTCTTTGAACGCTTGTTTTTGTTTACATATATTCTAGCTTGTCCTAGCTCTATTTCAATTTTCATTGCTATCTCACTATTGTTGCATGCATGAAACTTCTTTGCACAGACATTCGCCCAACGACAAATGACCTCACCCACATGCATGTTGATCTGTTTGCTCAAATCTTCCATTAATGTTTTGCATGCATTTTTTATTACTTATATTATCACTTAGTGTCGCCATGCATTTCATTAACTAACTTGCTTTTAGTTTTCCCGTCGGTGAGTCGGGCCAACCTTTTCCCAATCTTTACCTTCACCAAGGTTGCATTGCGCAATCTGGAGAAGGAAGGCTCACCTTCCTCTCCATATTTGTGCATTTTGGCCTAGCACTACCCTCCTAGACTGGATTGTGCATTTCTGGAGGTCAGTAGCTGCTTGGCCTAAAAATTTGCGCAAATCCAAGCAACCAACTGCTTGACTGGATTGTGCATTGCATAGTTCCAGTAATCAATAAGTCTCCCAACAACCCAAACTGTGCCTTGTGCAGTCTTAGCAGTTGGTCTCCCGACCTCTCGACCGAAATTGCGCAACCTTCATGATCATTCACCCAAGTATGTTGCAAGTCAGTTCTCATGTTCATTTTGGTTTTCAACTGACAGATTGCTTGTTATGAGTGTTTCCATGTCTCTAGGTATCATAGGTGTTCATCTGCCTCTCATCAGTACAGGTACAATGGTTTCCAAGAGAGAAGAGATGAAGACACCATTTAGAGCACGTTTGGGGATGCAGTCGATCAAGTGTCCATGGGCTTACCTACTCACGAAGACATCGAGTTGTTCATCGGAAAGGACATCAAGCAGCAGCATCATGAACAACCCTTGAAGGTAGCATATTGAATGCAGCGAATGCAAGAGGAAGGTTCTTAACAACATACAGGTGGAGCAAAGTTGCAAGATTAAGCAGATCCACCGATAATGAAAGAAACTTTGGAGACTCAGGCTATGATGTGATGGCACGACATGAAGATCGTGCAAAGGCAGAAGATGGAACAAAGAAGGAGTTGCATGTGCTGAAGCAGCAACTTAGGAAGAACATGAAGTTGCACAGACAGTGCAATGAGTTGCAACATGAACATGAACAACAGTGGGCGCAACATGCACTCATGGATGAAACTGTGCCATTACAAGTTAAGGATCCATCCGAATAGCTGACACAGAGAAAACATGGTGTGCACTGTTGTTGATCGCATGCAACGTATCCAACAACATGCATGTCGTTGAGCGCTCGCATGCAATCCAACCCATTTAACACACTCACCAAGGTGAAGACAAGAAGCAAGTCCAATTGGGGCTGAAAATGCACTTTGGAAAGTTGATGCGCATGACCACCAACACACACTTGAAGATAAAAATGGACACTAAGCACCAGTGTGTTTCTAGTTCAACCATACCCAAGAAGACCATGTGTGTGTGAGAAGACAAGTTGGATGAAGGGGCCAAACTAATGCACCGGTTGCAACGAAGGCAAGAGTTCGCTTCAGCAATATGTCACCATGAGGTGCATACGCACCAACATGGACGACCAAGCTTAGCATCATCTCACTAGCTTCACCATCACAAGCATGTCAAAGATTTGGTCCCACCACAGTGGACCGAGTGTCAATGATGTCTTGAAAGGCTTGCTCAAGCCATGTTGTCTCACATGAGTACATGTGCATTTTAATGTTGAGTCATGTCAGGTGTAATTCGAGTGTCAACAATTGGATGTAATAGTTATAGAGTAGGTGAAGAGTCATGAGGGTAGTTGAATTGTCACAAAGGGGAATGTCAAGGGTCACCCCACACTTTTCTATAAATAGTCCTCATAACTCATTTTATATGCTTTTGGTCAGCCAAGCTTCTACTAAGACTATCTTAAAGAAGACTTGGACAGTATTGTAACGCGCCTTGGCTTCTCCACTGCACGAAGCTAGTACATCTCTTTGGAGGAGCAGGCGGATGTGGCTGTAACGTTCCATTGATGGGGCTAGCAAGTTTACATGGTGTATTGTATGATTGTGACTTACACTTCTATTATAATAAGAGTCAGCACATTTTCATGATATGTTTTTATTGTAGTTGGACTGTTCTGGTTGCCTTAATGATATATGTTGTTTAACTTACATACTTGTGTATGAACTGATTTGTATCCAATTATATGAATCTTGTTGTTAATGTGTTGCATATGTTATTAATGTTGTCATCGTTTGTGTCGACTTCTCTGTCGGACATCAGACAAACCTTTCTCATGAACCTAGTTATATCAATTGTCGCACTCGTCTCGAACTGATCTGTGAGTGATGTTCATGTTATCTTACCTTGGATGTTGTGACTACCGCATCCATTTCAACTACTCTACCAGAAGTTGTGCATGTCCTTTTTGTTGGGTGTTCCTAGCCGAGTTGGGACTGATCCCTTTCAACCTCGAACTCACTTTCACCTTCCTCTCTCTTTGAAGTATTGGAACCTCTCATACTCATTCCTTGACTCACTGCATCAGTCACACCCTTGCTACCGACAGAGTTATCTTACTTGCCTCTGTGCGACATCGCGGTCAAGGCATTATCTTACGACCCACTGCTGGGATTCCTACACCAAAGAGTCTAAGGTCTAATTGGGACTTCTTACTGGCAAGATCCCCCTGACATGTTGGTAGGTCCAGCACTATCAACATTTCTGGCGCTAGAAGGAGGGCCTAGTGACAAGCAGTCTCCTCTCATCCAGTTTTGAACCTTTGCATATCTTTCATGGAATCTTGCATTCTTATTCCCCCGAGGTGTTTTTTGGATCATGAAGATGTCTCCATCTCGGGGAAGTTGTTCAATCTCTTGTCCACTCACACGTATGATGGTGAAGGTGAAGTGGCTTGGCCTAAGAACTTACATAACTTTATTTCCATGATTTATGAGGAAGATGAGTTTACTAACAAATAGGTTGGTTTTCTACTTGCATTTACACTTCGTGAATCCCCATTTCATTGGTTGCTCAGCCTACCAGCTGACATCGTGTGCTCATGTCAGCACTTTTGTGATCTTATTGAAGACATGTACCATTATTTTGATCCAGACCATCTTCATTGGAAACTATTATTGCAATGGAGGTCTCCGCATGAATCCGTTATTGATTTTTGGTAGGGCTTCCATGACTTACAGTTTCAAGCTCCGAAGAGATAGATGAAGTTATCTTATCTCTGGGACTAGTTTGAATATTGTCTTAAGAAATCTACCCATCCCAATAGGAAGCTTTATATCAAGCCTCACTCAACATTCTTCATTGATGGAACTGTGCAATCTCATGTGGGAGCAGGCACTGTCTCAATGGATTGTCTGCCTCCCTCTCATTCAGGAGTTCCACCATCGCCCTGTGATGTTGAGGATCATGTTCACACACATGTTCAACCTTCACACCCTTCCAACATCACTCCACACAATTTTTGCATAGATTTGGTTGGGAGTCCTTCAAGTTCTCATGTTCATTCTTTTTTCGACCTCCGTCATTACACCCGGGCGTTACTCCGAATGATGATGTCTTGTGTTCCTCCATTCTAGACTCTTCAATTGGTGTGAATGAGGAAAAACCCACTGACGAAGTTGGTGTTGCACAACCAACATGCGTTGCCATTCATGAAGAGTATGAGTGGGAGCTTGAGCATCAACACTCAGTGAAGGATGACTTCCTTCCATCCGAGCCCCCTCCCTTCTTTCCTGACATCGTTGGTGAACCTACCATCCATTATTTTGCATGTGTGTCTTCATCCACAAATGCACCCATTGTTGATCTTTCACAGGACACACTATATGTTAGCCCATCATCCAACAACGGAGAGGACCAATCATTCATTGAAAATCCACTTAATATTTCATCTTCTCTTTCAGGAAATGCAGAGGGTGAACACTCTTCCTTCTCATCTACCCCTCTGTGTGATTTGTCAAATCATAAGGATGCCAACCAACATCCTGAATTTTCTGATCTTGGTTGTCATGATCTCTTCACCTCATCATCCAATCACGATGTTGATTCACTCATTGTTAATCTGTTTAAGCCACTGGTGTATGAAAATCCATCCATCAACAAAGTCAAAAACCCACAGACCATCGAGGCACTTCAGCCTAAGCTGATGGTTATGTCAGGCCCTCGTTATCCTGTGGTTGATTTCGCTTCCGATTAGGAAATTGTTCAAATACTCAAGGCTCCTCATCACTCATTTGCATGCACTCAAGATCGATCTAACAGTCAGATCACACTTCCTCCACTTGAACTGCACAATCCCATGCTTATGCATTGGAGGACTCTTATATTTCAAGCACTTGTGTGCGACGCAAGTTATCTCTGTTTCTTTCATTTGCTTTCATATCACAGTCAAGTGTGTGCTTGTGCTTCAAAGTTGCATGTAGTGTCACACATCACCATGATAAGTCCACGGACTGTCCATCATGCACATGCCCTCACTTATGTCCCGTTGGCATTTTGAAACATGAAGTGTGGCTATCTTCACTATTATATCTTTCTTATATGCTGGTCCGCACAACTAGGTTACTCGCGGACTAAGCCCTCACCCACATGGGTCTACCAATGCACCAATGGCTACATTGGAAGTATCACTTCACGTGATCAGGCCCTCACACCATTAGTGTAGGAGTAGGAGTAGTGTTTGCTTTCAGTTGTCTTGCATGCTTGTTTCTTACATAATTTGTTTGCTTGTTTGTTTACTTATTTCACTTTCAATTTTGCTTCTACTCTTGCTTTCGTTTTTTTTATTTTTAGTTCCTTCACTTGTTTTGTTCATAGCTTAGTTTTCATGAAACCATGTGTGACTCATGAAACGAGCTGGGTAAAGTACAAGAGGGTTTGTACAGCTATAACTACTTGGTTATCTGCCATCTTTCCTTTGTATGATGAACTTGTTAATTTTAGTCCATCATACGTTGAAGGAAAATACGTACTCTTCGAAGTGAACCTTGTTGTAAACCCAACGCTTGCACACTAATTAGTGTCACCTTCTTTAGTTGATTGTTTTTGGGTTAACCCTTGTCAACTCAGTGAAGTAGAGTAAGGTGAGGGGGAAAACCTTAATAGGCATGTCAAAGATATAATAAACTACATATCTGCTGGAACAACTTCCTCTGCTCTCAATAATTCAGGATCCCTCTTCTGCCTCTGAAATGAATAAATGCTATGCACAGTGAAAATGAAAAATGAAAAAAAAATGAAAAGTAAAAAAAAAATCAAAATGAAAAAATAATAAGGTGAAAGAAGAGAAAGGCTTCCTGCATAGGGAGGTGATGCAAGTAACTCCACCAAGGTATTGACCAGGCTCGCTGGTAGCAGAGCCATGCTTATGTTCCTATGTGACTCCACCGAGGTACTGTCCAGGCTTGCTGGCAGTGGAGCAACACTAGAGATGAAACTAAGACTCTGATGACTATATTGATTGTGCACCTATATACCCCTTAATCCCAATCGAAACAACTGTGTTGCCTTGGCTTGGAATGTGTGCCAATCGACCAAGAGTTTGGTAAATACTACATCTTACAATCAAGTTAGTGTGAAACCAAGATGAGCTAAGAACTGAACAATACTTCTGGAGGTGTTAGACTTGCCTTTTCACAAACACAGTCTATGCAAAGAGTTAAATTTTTACCAGTGTGTTGCCAAGTGTTGTAGCGGCTACAACCACCCTCCTAAATTTTTCCTTACCCTATTTTGGAGCCTCCCTACCAACCTTCACATCAGCTTGCCTTGCTTCATCAAGTCCTCAAGCTTCAGTGTCTTTCTTGCTTAATGGCAGCCTATCGATCACAGTTTGACCTTTTCCTCTCACAAGATGCTCATCTAGACTTGGTCCAACTGCAGACTGAGCAGCTTCCGAAAGTAATTTACGCATTTTTGAAGGGAAACTAGCCTTCCCTCTTGGAATTGTGTAATTCCCTCTGACAGTTTGTTGGCCTCTAAGATTGTGCAATCTTGCTAGCCAACCCTCCCAGTAGGATTTGCGTAATTTTTCCCATCAACAGGCAGTTCAGCCCATGATTTGTGCAAATCTGGGTAGCAGCCAACTGCTAGGCCTAGAAATAGCACAATCCCTTTGACAGTCAGCCCAACTTATAGTCAGGAATGCGCATCTTTCTTCATTAGTCAAGCAGTCTCTTGCATGTGCAGCTAAGTTAACAGGTTCCCTCCGGCACTTAGAAAGACCTTGCATGCATCAGCTGCTTCTCCCAAGGAAGAATGCAAATGCATCCCTTATTTCATGGATCTATGTTTAGCAATTGGATGTTACATGCAAGGAGTAATTCCGAAACCTCCCTCCAAGTGTCGCTTCCCCTAGATTCATGGCATGTGCGTCATAACCTTGATGTTATCAAAAATCATCAATTGGATGCTGCAAAGCTCATTCTTCACATAAACCTTGTAGCCTTGACATCCCACATCACATCTAGGATTATTCGGTAGATTCATCTTAGTTGTTTTTGGGTAAGCTCACTTCCCATGCCTTGTGCTACATTTCTGTCGCTTTTTGTGTATTCAGTTGTGTGAGTGTTATTTGCTCGATATCTTTGAATTACTACTGTTTTTTTACATATATTCTAGCTTGTCCTAGCTTTGTTTCAATTTTTGTTGCTGTCTCATTATTGTCGCATGCATGAAACTACTTTGCACGGACGTTTTCCCAACCGGCAAACGACCTCACCCACATGCATGTTGATCTATTTTCTCAATCTTCCATTCATGTTTTTCATGCATTGTTTATCACTTCTGCTATCACTTAGTGTCGTTTTGCATTTCATCGACTAACTTGCTTTCAGTTGCCTGTCGACGAGTCAGGTCAACCTTGCCCTGGTCTTTTCCTTCACCAAGGCTGCATTTTGCAATCTGGAAAAGGAAGGCTAACCTTCCTCTCCAAATTTGCACATTCTGGCCCAACACTAGCCTCCTGGACTAAATTACACATTTCTAGAGGTTAGTGGCTGCTTGGCCCAAAGATGTGCACAAATTTTCCCCTGGGCCAGTAGTCCTTCCCAGCTGGGATTGCTCATTACACAATCCCAGTAGCCAACTGCCCAAATGTACTATGCATTGCATAGTTCCAGCAGTTAGTGAGTCTCCCAGCAGCCTGGATTGTGTCTTGTGCAGTCTTGGCAATCGGTCTCCCGACGGAAATTGTGCAACCTTCATGATCATTCACCGAGGTATGTTGCAAGTCAGTTCTCATGTTCATTTTGGTTTTCGACTGACAGATTGCTTGCTATGAGCGTTTCCATGTCTCCAGGTATCATAGATGTTTATTTTCCTCTCAGTAGTACAGGCACAATGGTTTCCAAGAGAGCAGAGACAAAGACATCGTTCAGAGCATGCTTGGGGATGCAGTTGATCAAGTGTCCATGGGATTACCTACTCACCGAAGACATCAAGTTGTTCGTGGACAAGGACATCAAGCAGCAGCATCACAGCAAGCAACATCATGAATAGCAGCTGAAGGCAGCATACTAAACGCAGCGAACGCAGCAAATGAAGCAAACGAAGCGAATGCAAGAGGAAGGTTCTTAACAACATAGAGGTGGAGCAAAGTTGTGAGATCAAGCAAATCAACTGATAATGAAAGAAAATTTGGAGACTCAGGCTATGAAGTGACAGCGTGACATAAAGATTGTGCGAAGGCAGAAGATGGAACAAATAAGGAGTTGCATGTGCTGAAGTAGCAACTCAGGAAGAACATGAAGCTCCACAGACAGTCCAATGAGTTGCAGAAGGAACATGAACAGCAGTGGGTGCAACATGCACTCGCGGATGAAACTACGCCAATACAAGTTAAGGATCCATCCCATCAGCTGACACAGAGAAAACATGGTGAGCATTGTTGATCACATGCAACGGATCCAACAACATTCATGTCGTTGAGTGCCCACATGCAATCCAACCCATTCAACACACTCACCAAGGTGAAGATAAGAAGCAAGTCCAATTGGGGCTGAACATGCACTTCGGCAAGTTGATGCACATGACCACCAACACACACTTGAAGATCAGTACAGACACTATGCAGCAGTGTGTTGCTGGTTCAACCATACCCAAGAAGACCATGTGCATGTGAGCATATGAGTTGGATGAAGGGGCTAAACCAATGCACTAGTTGCAACAAAGGCAAGAGTTTGCTTCAACAACATGTCATCATGAGGTACATACACACCAGCACGGATGACCAAGCATGGCATCAGCTCACCAACTTCACCATCACAAGCATGTCAAAGAGTTGGTCTCACCACAGTGGACCAAGTGTCATTGATGTCTTGCAAATCTTGCTCAAGCCAAGTTGTCTCACATGAGTACATGTGCATTGTAATGTTGAATCATGTCAAGTGTAAGTCAAGTGTCAACAATTGGATGTAACAGTAATAGAGTAGGTGAAGAGTCATGAGGGTAGTCAAACTATCACAAAGGGTAATGTCAATGGTCACCCCACCCTTTGCTCTAAATAGTCCCTCATAATCATTGTATAGGCTTTGGTCAGCCAAGCTTCTACTAAGACTATCTTGAAGAAGGCTTTGACAGTATTGTAATGCACCTTGGATTCTCCACTGCAAGGAGCTAGTACATCTCTTTGGAGGAGCAGGTGGATGAGGCTGTAACATTCTACTGATGGGGCTAGCAGGTTTACATGGTGTATTGTATGATTGTGACTTACACTTCTTTTATAATAAGAGCCAACACATTTTCATGCATATGTTTTTATTATAATTGGACTGTTCCAATTGCCTTAATGATGTATATTGTTTAACTTATGTACTTGTGTATGAACTGATTTGTATGCAATCATATGAATCTTGTTGTTAATGTGTTGCATATGTTATTAGTGTTGTCACCGTCTGTGTAGACTTCTCTCCTGGACATCAGACAAACCTTTCTCATGAAGTTGGTTATATCCACTTTGACACTCATCTCGGACTGATCTGTGAGTGTTTTTTGTGTTACCTTACCTTTTATGTTGTGACTACCGCATCCATGTCAACTGCTCTACCGGAAGTTGTGCATGTCCTTTGTGTTGTGTGCTCCTAGCCAAGTTGGGACTGATCCCTTTCAACCTGGAACTCACTTTCACCTTCCTCTCCCTTTTAAGTGTTGGAACCTCTCATACTCATTCCTTGACTCACTACATCAGTCACACCCTTGCTACTGATAGAGTTATCTTACTTGCCTTTGTGTGACATCATGGTCAAGGCATTACCTTACGACCCACTGTTGGGACTCCTACTCCAAACGGTATGAGGTCTAATTGGGAATTCTTACCGAGGATATCCCCTTGACATGTTGGCAGGTCTAGCACCGTCAATAGAACTATGAAGAGTTTAGGCACCACAATTCCATGGACTAGATTCTTGACTAGGGAAATCTATCCAAGGTCCTCCAATAGTTTAGGCATTCACGATACCACAGACTAGATTCTTGACAAGAGCAATCTATCTGAGTGGGATTAAGATGGACTAAATCTTTCTGCCTCTCTAGGTACCATCATGTTTACTTGTTAACCATCAACCTAGGGATCTAGGGGCATATTTGAGGTTAGTTCTCTATGACCAACGCCACCCTCCCTACTTTGGAAACTAGACATCAACAAATATGCCGAGCAGATGTTCTCTTAGGAATTTTGTATTACACACAATGCCTCAACACATCAAATATCTCTCGGTCAAACAGATCGGTAACATCAAACATGCTTCCAAAATTTCGAGAGATTTACCTAAACAATCACAACCTCAATCAATAAAAAACTTTCAAATACACAAGTAAACACAAACCTTTGGGGTCTTCAGATATCTTGATGTTGCCTTCATTATCTGAATTTATCACAGTAGGACTTAGAGACTTTCCAAACGAATCTTGATAGAAGATTTCTTTAACCATACAACTCCCTTTCCTACTTCACATGTTGCAATATACTCTACAACCTTATCCTACTTTCCTTCTTTCAGTAGCACCTCAATATGCATTCTCTAATTTCGTCTTCAAGGTATCCACCATGACTACAATATGCCCTGCCTCTCAACTTGGGAATATTTCTTCTATCCAGGATCCCTCTTAGCTTAGGGAGATCAACTTTTGTCTATAACATCAGAGAACCTTTCATGGCTTCCATCATTCCTATCAGATTCATCATGACCATCATCCTTGATATAACTTTCTATGTCATGCTTATCAACTTTACTTACAAACATCTTCATTATCTTGAAGATTATCTACATGCACAAATTATATAGTAAGTACAACCAAATCCATATAAGCATGAACTTAACCTTATCAAAATCATATAATAATGGAAGCATTAGACTTTAGACACTAGATACCTAACCTTGGTTAGGTTCATAATCAACAAGAGACACATACTTCAAATTATTGTTTGGGTTTTGTTACAAACCCTAAATCACATGAGTAGCTTAGACAAGATATCAATCTCATTATATCTAGAGTCATAATATCTCTTTCAACGGTATGACAAAATTACTTTATAATATATAGAAAATCCTAGAAACAATTCAAACAAGTATAATTCAACAATGCATCTAACAACTTACTGAATTCATATGTTAGATTTTTACTAGGATTTAGTGAAAGATCCTAGATTTCATACATGAACCATTAAGCATCAAAACCAAACACAACTCAATTTCATATTTCAAAAATCTTTCATAAATTTCAGATTATCACATTGTCATCATATATTATAGAATTGAGCTTCTATAAAGGTTTAGTTACAAAACCCTAAAAATCACAAACATTATCATCCTAGAGTATCAAAATTTGACTAGGGCTTAGTTCCAAACCCTAGGACTTATGACCATCAATAATTAGGTCAACACATATATCTAGAATTCCATCATCATGCACATGCATAATGACATGTGCTAGTCAAACCCAATGACACAAACATATTAAAACATCTAACATGTTTGATTAGATGGACAAACATATTCCTAGGGTTTCATTCCTAGGACATTATCTAAAATAAGGGTCTTTCTCATAAACCCTACCAAACCTTAAAGATCTAGGGTTTCAACAGCAAACCCTAATTTATCAATACTTCAAAGGTTTCGGATTTTAGACATCATCATTCAACCTTGACAAGTAATGGTTTTTATAACCATATCAAAACCCCAAACATGACATCATCAAAGCATAAAACATTTTCTTTAGACTTCATCAATAACCCTAAGTAGACTAAGGTTTCACACATTATCATCGACATACCCTTAAATTAGGGTTTTAAAAAGAACCTTTTTAGGGTTCCATAAGAATAATCAAATATATGAGGAGGGTAGATTTATCTAATGATGAATCACCTAATCAATAATCTTTATGATTCAAAAGAGCTACACACAATAATGTTAGTAATGTAGAATAGTCTATCAAGGATGAATATACCTTTATCATCAAGAGAGAAAAACTTATAGTCTGCGACATACCTTTTGTTTCTTAAGAAACCTTGTAATTCCAATTCTTTGTCTTGTGAGGCCTTCTTCCATAATCCTTGAGTATTCAACAAGCCTTTCCTAAACAATGAATAGAAACGTGATTAGTATTTAATACAAACAAACTTAGATAATTAAGGGAAACCAAAAATAAAAAGGTAATACAAGGAGTAAGATAATTATCTTTGGAAGTTGGTGAGGGCTCCCTCCAAACTCGAGGGATACCTATAACCTTATAAAAACAGTTCAAAATTATTTTTCCAAAATATGTTAGACCTACAAATACTAGAAATAAAAAATGAAACAACTAAGTCTTAGAGCAAAGGACTTAGTATGTAAGTCCCTTATATTTGATTCTTCAGCTTTATTCTTGTTTGGAGATCCTTCCTCAGCAACATTAGATTGGTCCCTGTTCCTTTTCTCATTCTTCGAATTGCCAAGATAATCAATTTTACAGTGACCCATTTTATGACATTGGTAGAATTCTATTTTCGACATGTCTACCTTCCTTCTTGGCACTTTTGACTTCTTGAAGTTCCATTTCTTGTGATGAGTGGAGTAGGAATTTGAAACTTTCTTTTCTTCATTTTTGGTTACTAATGATATTCTCATCTCTTCTTGGCTGCAGGAATTCCATAATTCTTCGAATGAAGGAGTTCCTTTCCAGCTATTGATTCTTGAAGCAAAAGCCCTCCAAATAGGAAATCCCAATAATGCAGTAATCACTAGCTCTTTTCCCAGTACAATCTCATCTATGGCTTGAAGGTAATCTCTAATTCTAGCTATCCTTACAAAGAAGGAAGCCATTGTGTCAACTTTTGTCACTTTTATGGTCCTTAGTTCATTCTTAAGACTTACTACTTATCCAATGTTCTTGATAGTGAACAATTTTGACAAGTCTTCATGCATTTCTTGAGCAGAGTCTATGTTGGAAATGTATGGGACAAGATTGTCCTTTATGCCTTCTACCATTGGTGTCATAGCCAATATTTCTGAGTCTCTAAACTTCACTTTATCTACATCACTATATCCTTCGGCAGGTTTCTTCACTTTTCCTCTGACCAAATCTAGGACTTTGTTCTTTTCGAGAATGAGATCAATTATTTTCTTCAATGACTTGTAATTTGATGCTCCCTCTAATTATTTCTCTCCCTTTATTGTGTTAGACAATTTTCTTTAAGGTAGTAATATTCTTTCCTTATAATATCTCCTTATATGATCCCTTGCTCAACTTTTTGAGGTTTCTTAGATTCCTTTCAGTAGATCGTCAAGCTGTATTTTTCCTTCTTCACCTTAGCCCTAATACCATGTTGAAAATCATAAAAGTAGAAAGGTTTTCTTTATATAGATAATTATTTATGAATTTCTTATCTTTATGTTCTTCTTTTATATTTTATTTCATCAATAAATTACCAAAACAATACCACAAAGATCACAAACACCAGATATAGGTGAACAGCCAGGGCAAAACCCCTTTCTAGGGGAAAACCCAGTCAACAACTCTTCCTTAATAACTTCTTGAGGTAACCCAAGACTCTTGACCTACACACAGACTTCCTCCACACTAATTCATCCCTTTCTTCCTTCTTGCAAATGATAACCCTTCAGCAACAACTTCGACCTAGCAACAACTTGTAGCAACAATTTCGACCCAGCAACTGGCAATAGTATTAGCAACAACTTCGATTTGACAAGAGTGACTTTGATCTCCTAGAGGAATCCACATGAGAGAGAGAGAGAGAGATAACTCAAAATTTTGATCTTGACCTTTTCTTCCTTCTTTTCCATTTTCACATCCCTTTTAGCCTCCTTTTCTAACTTCGCACTTTTTCCAGCTCTTTCTTCTAGGATATCGAACTTGAGTTAGAGAGTGTGTTCCAAATAAATTTGAACTGCTTCAATATATAGGCTTTTGGTGAGGTTGAAATACCCATTTTGAGGCTGACTTGATCTCCTTGAGGTTGACTTGGTGTGGAGGTGAAAAATACCTTATTTGACTCAATAATAAACCTTTTAAAATGATTCAAAAGCCCAAGAAGGGTCTCTTTAAATGGAAAATGACTCTAATGACTCAGAATAAATCCTAGATGTCCTCAATGGGGACTTTAACCTAAAACATGATGACCCAAGTGTTATCTCTTAGAGGAAACCCGACTGCGGGAAAACATCTATGGTAAACTCAAACCTCTTTTAGGTTGAAAACTGGCCCTTCAACCCAGAAAGGTATCTCTCTCTAAAACGCAACTACTCTAGGTCATTGTTGTAGTAGGTTTCACAATTGAGTTTTGTGGCTAGATTTAGTTCATATGATAAAATTTGGTTGGGTTGTTTAAAAAACACACCATTGGGCATGGAGTCAAGTTCTAACAAGTAATGCTACAAATATAATGAGCAAGATACAAAAAGCACGATAGTAGCAAATCCTTTAACAAATTGAGAGTTTGGAAGAAAAGAACAGAAGTGAGATAGGATTTATAGCTAATTGAGGTAACAAATACTAATGGCTGAGAAATTTGAGAAAGAGCATAAATGAATCCATATCTCATACAATGAAATTTTCAGACATGAAGAAAAGTTTTTATAACAAAGAGAACTGACAGGGAACTACAACACATGAATTTCCTATAAAATTTTCATCAAAAACTGTAATATATTTAAGACTGCTCAAATATACGATAATGAAAAATATTTCAGTAAAGTCCAACCCTTCTTCATTCTTCTAAAATTTTCTTTATAGACCTTACATCAACTGATTGCAAAATAATAGTCTTTAGATTAATTACAATAATTTTAAAAATATCTAAATATCTCCAAGTTCATGCATGTGAATAAAACTTTAAATACATTCAGTTTTTTCCTAAAAATATATGCTTGAAAATATGTTGATATATAGGTTAAGTGAAATATCTTTCAAACTATCTTCCTCGAAAATGGAAACAGTCCTTAACTGATAGCGCAACATCCTAGATGGAAAAATAGGTCCCTCTGCAAAATAGGATCGATTTTCCACCAAACCTTCCTTTTTGTTGATATTTTATTTCATTCAGATCTCCTGGTGAAAATCATTGATATTGTCGATGTCATCTTCCTTGGTTTTCTGAATTGTAGCTTTCGTTAACAGACTTAATGTTAACATTTTTTTTGCTTGTTTCAAAAACGCTGATAGTGGGAATGTCATCATTTTCACCTGTCAAAATTTCGTTGACAACAGATATGTCATCTCTCCCTATTTCTTTCAAAATTATTGAGACACTGAATATCGACTCTCATCCATGAATCATCTTCTATCAACGGAGATACAGTTTCGTTTCAAAATAGCTAACAATGGAACTGTCAGCTTCACCCAAAATCATTGAAGATGGGAATTTCAACTTCCCAAATTGTTCCATTGTATGCAAAAAAATATTAGGTTGAATGTTAGCGATAAAACAAAAACCCCTGGTTTGTGAAATAGATAATCAAAATTTTAAGTTTTCCTACCCAAGCCTCCTAGCTTAGGGTACTAGCTTCCCTGAGAAGTACATCCACCTTCTCGAGTATTTGCTTCTTGCTCTGCCTTGTCTCCATAAGACCCTTCCTTTTAGTTTCTTTTTATTTTCTCTTCTTAGAGCATGCAGTCTCCTTCCTATTGATGATAAGGTATTTTAGTGGCACATTGTCAACATCAATCACCTCTATGGCCAACTCTAGATTATTTCTGAGTTTAATTTTATATATTAATTTGTTTGTTGGCCTTGTACAGAGTCTTTTGCCACCTTTACAAACTTCAAAAAATGTTTCCTCCTCTTAGGTATGAATCTTGGTCTTCTTGCCTTTAACAATTTCTGGTGTAGTTGTGTCTGCAGGGGAGGCTTCAACAAGTGGACTGACAACCCGGGGAGGGTTGATATTAGCAGGTAGGTTTATAGGAGATGCAGGGTTTAGCTTATTGAGCTTGGTTTTTTTCTCTGGTAGACTTTAGGGATTTTAGGGCTAGATGATGTAGATGGGACCTCTGGTTTTTTCTAGCTGGGAGTTGGCTCAACAGGGGCTTTTCCTTCTATCTTTTCAAGGGGTTGAGGTTGAAAACCTATCCAAATTAGAAAGTGGTTCCAAGTCCTCTCTGCCCTGGCTAGTTGGTTTTCAATTAGAAGTTTGATATGGGCTTTGTGATATATGAAAATAGAGGAGGGGTTTGTTAGAGCCTTGAACCTAGTTTTCATATGCCTAAGACTTTCTAGTAGATAAAAATAGGGATTAGTTATAATTTGACCAGCTAGATGTGCCAGGAAGTAGAAGTGATAGAGGTTTACCCAATTGAATCTCCCTTCACAGGTGAAGTATTGCTGATAGAGGTGAATAGGGGCATGACATTTGTCCTGTAACCATTCCTTCCGAACTCCGACCCTTTGGTTTTGACCCTTGAAATCCTCTTTCAAAAATAAAGGAGCATCGATCCCTGCCAACACGTGATTGTGGAAAATCCTTTCTCCATCTGTTGGTAAGGTAGTGGACTCAGCAATTAATTGCTCTGTAACTAAAAAATATATACCCCCAACCTCCATGTGCTTTTCATCAAACCCTTGGGCAGAAGACCGAGGCACTGCATTGTGGTAGTCAGTGCAGCGATGGAAAAACTCACTCCAACCGGCTTGCTGAAATTGTTGTTGGATCTCGAGATATATGTCCAATAAATCAAATGCTTTGGGCTCAGAACAATTTACTTTACCTCCTTTTCCCATTGTTTTTTGTGGCCTTCCCAAGATTCGATCCTGAATCCATGTGAGTAAGACGGTTTCAACAATGCCAAGTGTGATTAACTCCAAACTGAAAACAAAAATTACTAACAGGACATGGTAAAATATATTGACATGTGAAATGGAATATTATAGCTATGCAGGTGAATGATTACAGAGTCGAAGTGATAATTACAAACGAGGTTCGTAACATATGGTAAAATCATTACAATAACATTCACTCATAGTGGGGTTGAGAAAACTTATTAACCAATACTTTTTACCCCTTCTAGTTGGATAGAGACACGTTTCAATGATATTGTTGACGCTGACATGGTCAACATAATCACAACCTTTGAAATTTAAAATTTGGTTTTAGAGTTGAAGGTTGGCCCGTCAGTCAAAATAGAAGTGTTGATGAGCTCATTGTCAACAAATTTCTTCAGCAGAGTATATATCGAATCACTAAAACATTGATAGTTGCGCTATCAGTTATTTCCCTATTTATTACATCAGAATACCATAACACTAAAATTGTCAACCTTTCTGGAAAAAAAACCTTTAGAAACAAACTTTATTGTGATAAAAGTTGGCTCCACGAGGATGTTCTCGATCATAGATGGTAGCAAGAACCCCATAAACTAGAGGCCTAATCCATTGGGTGATCCCAATCTTTTACTTGAAACTGGCAACCTTATTTGCAACCAATTAACTCTGCAGGTGAAAACCACATGCTGTTGCACACTGAAAATTGAAAATTGAAATGCCAAAATGAAAGGATGCTCCATCTTGTGAGCTTATTTGTGTACATTGTTCCTATTCTAACCAGCTGAAATAACTGCTCAATCAAATAATACAAAAATGCCAATGCAACCAATCTAGTAGTTGCTCAAATACTATGGATTTTTTACTGTGCTTCAACAAAATACAAAATGGATAGTATAGTGGCGAAGGCAACTCGTGATGTAATTTGTATCCACAGCGAAAAAATGGCTAAAAATTCAAACTAAAAAAACCCTCCACATATTCAACTACAGGATCATAAAAATGATGATATATCTGATGACCCTCAAGGTATTGAATGATTGGATAATCATGGTTTAAATTTTCATGCATGTTTTCTATTTCAAATTCATAATCCAAAATAGAAAATTCCCCACTCTCAATAATAGAGGGAAGCAATATGTCTTTTTGTTGCTGTTGAGAAGAAATTCCAAAAGAATTATCTTGATATGGAAAAATTTGTTGATCCTCTAAGATCACAATTCTATCTAAATTTCCTTGGAATACTCTTCTAAGAAATGAATCTTTTCTTCTGAGCTACATTTGCATGAGTTTAAATAAGAGGACAAAAATGTAGAAATGTGTTTATGCACTTCACCATCATTATACCCATCATTACATTCTCTAAAACCTTGAATGGAAACATGGTCTACTACAGATTCTTTTTTCTCTATCTATGTTTCCAAGAAGATAACCCAAAATCTTGTTATAGATGTTATGGACTTCAGAGACAAACATTCAATCTAATTTTTGCACTTCCCTTGGAATGAATCATAAAATAATCTCATGTATAAATCTTTACACTTGACTTTAAGAAGATTAGTAACGTCACAAAAATTTGGGATTTGTTCCAAAGTTAGGCTCAAATCATCACCACTAAATTTTGGTCCATTTCTCAGAAAATATTCATCTTTAGATAGATGATTCGGAAAACCAAGAATAATTGTAAAATCTAAACTTGCATACCTTGAAACAATAGTAGCAACATCTGATTTTTTCATTGGCCTAGTGAAATAACCATTATATCATTTGAGCTATGAATCCTTCTGACAATGGAGTAGCCATGGAAGCTTCTAACTCTAGATTCTTGAAAATGGAGTCACCAGAGAAAACACCTTGCACCAAAAATTGATATCCAAATCTATGTTTGCCCTCATAAATATGATCTTAAACAATGCAATTGTTTGGGGGAAAATATGCCTTTTATTCCCCGGCAACTGCGGCAAAATGTTATCTCTTAGAGGAAACCAACTACAGAAAAACCTCTAAGGTAACATCAAACCTCTTTTAGGTTGAAAGGTGGCCCTTCGGGGCTAGAGATGGATTTCTCTCTAAAACTCAACTACTCTAGGTCATTGTAGTAGTAGGTTTCGCAATTCAATTTTGTGGCCAAATTTAGTTCATAGGATCAAATTTGGTTGGATTGTTGGCAAAACACACCATTGGGAACAGACTCTAGTTCTAACAAGTAATGCTACAGATCTAATGAGCAAGATACAAAAAGCACGATAGCAGCAAATCCTTTGACAAATTGAGAGTTTGGAAGAAAATAACTGAAGTGAGATAGAATTTATAGTTGATTGAGGTAACAAATACTAATGGATGAGAAATTTGAGAAAGGGCATAAATGAATCCATATCTCATACACTAAAATTTTTAGACATGAAGAAAATTTTTATAACAAAGAAAACTGACAAAGAGAAAAGTTTTTATAAAATGCTTATCAAAAACTGCAATATATTTAAGACTGCTCAAATATACGAAAATGAAAATGTTTTGAGTAAAATACATCCCTTCTTCATTCTTCGAAAAGTGTCTTTATAGACCTTACATCAACTGATTACAAAGTAATAGTCTTCATATATTACAAAAAATTTAAAAATATTTAAATATCTCCGAGTTCATGCATGTGAATAAAACTTTAAATACATTCAGTTTTTTCCTAAAAATATATGCTAGAAAATATGTTGATATGTAGGTTATGTGAAACATCTTTCAAACTATCTTCCTCAAAAATAGAAATAGGTCCCTAACTGATATCACAAAATCTTAGCTAGAAAAATAGGTCCCTCTGCAAAACAGGTTCGATTTTCCACCAAAACTGCCTTTCTGTTGATATTTTCTTTCATTCGGATCTCCTGATGAGAATTGTTGATACTGTCACTGTCAACTCCCTTGGTTTTCTGAATTGTAGCTTTTGTTGACAGATTGAAAGTCGGCATTTATTTTCTATCTGTTTCAAACACGATGACAGTGGGAATGTCAACATTTTTGCCTCTCAAAATTTAGCTGACAATGGAGATGTCAGCGCTCCCTGTTTCTTTCAAAATCATTGACAGACTGAATGTTGGCTCTCGTCCCTGAATGATCTTCTATCATCAAAGATAAAATTTCGTTTCAAAATAGTTGACAGTGGAACTATCAGCGTCACTCAAAATCGCTGACGATGAGAATGTCAGCTTCTCAATTGTTCCGTTGTATGCAAAAAACTATTAGATCGATTGTTAGTGATAAAACAAAAGCCCCTAGTTTTTGAAATAGATAATCAGAATTTTAAGTTTCTTCCCCAAACCTCCTAGCTGAGGGTACTAGTTGCCCTAAGAAGTACATCCGCCTTCTCTAGTCTTTACTTCTTGTTGTCTCCATAGGACCCTTCCTTTTAGTTTCTTTGTCTTTCCTCTTCTTAGAGCCCGCGATCTTCTTCTTGTTGATGATAAGGTTCTTCAGTGGCACATTGCCAACATCAATCACCTCTTTTTCCAACTTTGGATTATTTCTGAGCTTAATTTTTTATCTTAATTTGTTTGTTGGCCTTGTATAGGGTATTTTTCCACTTTAAAAACTTCAAACAATGTTTCCTCCTCTTGGGTCTCAATCTCAGTATCCTTTCCTTTAACAATTTCTGATTTAATTGTGTCTGTAGGGGAGGATTCAATAGGTGGACCGACAACCTGGGGAGGATCGATATGAGCAGGTAGGTTTACATGAGATGCAGGGTTTGTCTTACTGAACCTGACACTTTTTCTCTGGTAGACTTTGGGGATTTTAGGGCTAGAGGATGTATATGGGACCTCTGGTTTTCTCTAGTTGGGAGTTGGCTCAACAAGGGATTTTCCTTCAGTCCTTTTAAGGGGTTGAGTTTGAAAACCTATCCAAAACAGAGAGTGTTTCCAAGTCCTCTCTGCCCTGGCTAGTTGGTTTCAATTAGAAGTTTGATCAGGGCTTTGTGATATATGAAATTGGAGGAGGGGCCAGTTCGAGCCCTGAACCTAACTGCCATATTCCTAAGAGTTTCTAGTAGTTAAAAATAGGGATTAATTCTAATTTGACCAGCTAGATGTGCAAGGAAGTAGAAGTGATAGAGATTTACTCGATTGAATCTCCCTTCACAGGTGAAGTATTGTTGACAAAGGAGAATAGGGGTGTGTCATTTTTCCTGTAACCATTCCTTCTGAACTCCGACCCTCCAGTTCTAACCCTTGAACTCCTCTTTCAAAGAAAAAGGAACATTGATCCCTGCCAACACGTGACTATGGAAAATATTTTCTCCATCTGCTGGTAAGGTTGTGGCCTCACTAATTAATTGCACTATAACTGAAAAATACAGACCCCCAACCTCCACGTGATTTCCATCAAACCCTCGAGCAAAATACCGAGCCATTGCATCGTGGTAGTCAATGCAGTAATGGAAAAACTCACTCCAACCGGCTTGCTGAAACTGTTGCTGGATCTCAGGATATATGTCCAACAAATTCGTTGTTTTGGGCTCAGAATGATTTTCTTTACCTTCTTTTCCCATTGCATTGTGTGGCCTTCTCGGGATTCGATACTAAATCCCTGTAAGTAAGCTGGTTTCAACAATGCTAAGTGTGATCAATTCCAAAATGAAAACAAAAATTACTCACAGGACATGGTAAAGTATCTTGACGTGCTGAACAGAATATTACAACTATGTAGGTGAATGATTACAGAGTTGAAGTGATAATGACGAACGTGGTTCGTAACATATGGTAAATTCATCACAATAACATTCACTCATAGCAGGGCTGAGAAAACTTATTAACTAGTACTTTTTACCCCTTTGAGCTAGATAAAGACATGTTTCAATGATATCGTTGATGCTGACGTGGTCATCATAATCACAACCTTTTAAATTTAAAATTTGGTTTTGGCGTTGGCGATTGGCCTGCAGTGAAGTGTTGATGAGCTCATTGTTAGTGAATTTCTTTAGCAGACTATATATCGGATCACTAAAACGTTGATAGCCTCACTATTAGTAATTTCCCTGTTTATTACATAAGAAAACGTTGACACTAAAATTGTGACTCAAATACATTTCATGAAGATCGAACCTAGTTACATTCTTCAAGACGGGGGTAAGTGGGGAAGCCATGGTAATCTAAACAATGAATCAATACTTCTTTAAAAACTAGACCCTACATAAAATAATTGACCAAGGTAGGGAAGTTGGAGATCACCAGTGTGTCACTGTGTTGTCACTGCAACAAACAGCCTCCAAAATTTCGTGCACACTCAAATTTTGGAGCCTACTATGGATCTTGCAATCGATCGTTTCGTAGTCACTTCTTGGTCAGTGGTTGCCTTTTTAGCTCCCTTCTCGAATTGGAAGTGTTGAAGTCACTTGCTCACACATGCTCAGTCCGTAACAAGTGCATGAGCACATTCTTTTACGCAAGCTTGGACAAGACTGTGCCTATGCGATGTCCAATCCATGTCGATAGTCAATGTGCACTGACAACGACAATTTCTCACATTCTAGTTGTGTTTGTACTTTCATTTCGGTGAGTTTTGCAAACTGTCACTTTCGTGCACCTTTGTTCTCATGAGGGTCGTTTTCATGTTTTCGGTTTTCGCTTGCTTTCACTCTAATTAGTGTCACTTTCATGTTATCTTTTCTCTGGCATGTGTTACTTTCACTATTGTTCACATATCGCAAGAGTCGTTCGCACTTTATCAATTGTCATATTTTCTCATGATAGTTTTCGCACAATGTATGTATGCTTGTTTTAGTGGTTTCAAGGGGACATGTTTGTGTGAATGAGTTGGTCTAACCATCTAAACATCAGTCGCACTCATTCCCAAAGTTTTAAGCATTGTCACATAAGTGTCGTCACGGTCATCGAGTGTACCTTTGGTGTCGCACTTGTTGTAAAGTCATCGCAAAGTTGTCGCATTGACGGAAATATGTTAACGTTTTCCTAATGATTTATGTTGGGTAGTTAAAGTGTTTCAAGTGTGTGATCACAGTCAAGTCATATCACTATTCACATCCATTAGAGGAATTTTGAGGTTTAAAATGTCCCTCCTAAGAAAAATGTACAACCAAAATAAATTTTATAAGAACCAATAGGATTCAAGATGATGATGTCAATCGTGGGGGGATGATTCACCATTTTGGGAGTAAAAAAGTAAATAGATTAAAAATAATAAAATAATAAAACTACTTTTTCAACTCGTATTTTCAACTTATCTCCTTAATGTTTTACTCAAATTTCAAGTGGGAGTACTCGTTGGATGAAAAATTTAATTCCTCATCTAAAAAGTACCAATTTTTCATACTATCAATGGACCTTGTCTCATTTTTCGTGTAGCAAGATCCATCGAAAGTGTGCAACATGGGTACTCATTGGATGAGGAATCAAATTTTGCATCCAATGAGTATTCCAGCTCAAAATTTGAGTAAACCCATAGGGAGATCAGCTGAAAATACGAGTTGAAAAAATAGTTTTTCCTTTTTCCCTTTAAAATTTGATGATGTAAACTAATCTTATTTTATTATTTCCACTATTATTTTATAATTTCCTTAGGAGGCCCATTTTAGACCTTAAAATTCCTCTAATGAGTATCTTTGGTCCCACTTTGCCAAATTTCAGAAAATTCCCAAAAACCTCGCCTCATCCAACCCTCTTGAACTGCAAAGTCTCAGCCCTCAAGTAGTGACCTTGTCTCTTGGTATTGCGCAATGCGTAGTCTTTGCCTCCCAGAACTACGCATTTTCTAACCTCAGTGCTCAAGCCCAGCTCCTGAGTTCTAGAACTACGCATCTTTCTCTCTAGTCAAGCCAGCACTATGCATTGCACAGTCTCAACCCTCAAGCATTAGTCTTAAGTTGTTGACACTACGCAATCATCTGGCTTCATGTCCTTTCAGTACTGCGCATTTCGCAATTTTAGTGCTCAAGCCTAGGCCTTGGCCTCAAAAATTACACAATCATGCCCTCCAGCTTGGCCTGAACTATGCATTGTGCAGTCTTAGACCTCAAGCCTAACCCTTGAGCTCTTAGTTGCGCAATCACCAAGTCTGCTTTGCCTCTCAAAACTACGCAATTGGTTGAAACAGTGCAAAACCCCTTAGCCTGTAACACTAAGCTCCCAGATTGCACAGTTTTCTTTCTCAGTCCATCCTGAACTATGCATTGCGTAGTCTCAAGGCTCAAGCTTCACCCCTGACTGTCTGAGTTGCGCAATTGTGTAGTTACTGAACCTCTTTCCCAGCCTGTCATCCGATTTTGACTCAGTCAATGGATCAATATGCACCATCTTAGACTAGCGATTTATCAAACTGATGTCATCTTGTCATGAGTGGATTGCAAATGCAGTATTCTATCATGTTGTGGCAAGATGATGAAGAAGGATATGGAGAAGAAGGACATGCTAGAAGACACATATGGAGCTGAAGAGATAAGATGATCATCAGGTGAGAAGACGAAGGAACGTCAGAATATAACAGAAGATCAAGATCAAGATCGCGTGGAAGACTATTCATCTTCAAGTCATAAGGAAGAAGAAGAAGAAGAACATGTACCATATTTTCAAGAAGACACAAAGAAAGTAGGAAGGACAGCTTAGCACTGTCCCAACATCATGAAGCTCATGTCATCGATGTCATGTCATGTCCTGTCGCCAGTCATCATATGCCACATCAGTGTTGTGGATTATGTAATTATCTATTCAAAATGTATTGTAAAGTGGAAGTCTAAATGACACATTCAGAATATGAAGAGTCATGTAAAGTCAAAAAGTTATAGGAAGTTAATCAGTCATGAGGGTAGTCAAAGAGTCACAAGGAAGATGAAGCATCACCTCTTGGTTATATATACACCCCCATTATATGAGCAAATGACTTTTCACCTTGGCTCCTCCCAAAAGGCATTAGAGAGATAAACTAGTTCTTTTAAGGAGCAGGGAGTGGCTCGAACGCTCCACTATTGGAGCTAGTGATGTTCATTGTATACATGTATCTTGGAACTTTTACTTAATAACATAAGCCTTCAAGGCCAACACATTCTTCATGCATGGATTATGAATATTTATAAGACTATTTTGCAGATGTTTGTATTTCATGTTTGCTTTCATCTGTGTTGAGGTAGTTGAACTATTTCAGTTATTTTAGTGCTTATCTTATTGAGAATGTGTTGTAATGGTTGTTATTGTTGTCCCATTGTGGACTATTCCATAGGATACTAGACAGATCTTTCTCATCGATTGGTTGTAATGGTTGTTATTCTGTAGGATACTAGACAAATCTTTCTTGTCTATTGGTTTTAATGGCCGTCGCATCTTTTTTGGACTATTCTGCTAAATGTTAGATGGATCCCTCTTGATTGTGTGTCTCTTCTAGGGTGGTACTATTACCTCTCTCTTAGAGGCTCATCACTTTACTCTTTCCCTACGCGGTAGAAGAACTTTGACACACATATAACCGAACAATCACCAGGCACACCCCCTTGATTTTCAAAGGCACATTCGCATTCCTCTCTCTCGCTGACAATTAGAGCCAAGGAAAATCTATAAGAATACATGGCAATCGGCTTGATACTCCAGATGGGGCTCCTATTCCAAATGGTGTGAGGTCTAATTGGGACTTCACATCGGGGAGATCCCTTGGTTGACAGATTTCCAACACCGTCAATAGGTGGTATGACCAAAAGGAATCAAAACTCATTCAACAACTACAATAGGACACTAGTGTGCCAATTAAATTTGTGCAAAAGAATTATTCACTTGGGATATTCTATACTTGTGTAAAAACTCCTAAAACAGAAGGTCAAAAGGTCTTTTGCAATTAAACACCTCTACTATAGGGGGACAACTCAATGTTTCTAAATACTTACCATAGGATCAAGAAGGATTCTTGTTGGAAAGGTCTTAGAACCGTAGTTCAAAAGGTTATGGCAAAATGTTTGGTTTGCCAACAAAACAAATGGGCGATAATTAGTGCTAGAAAAGAATATCACCACGGTCTACCAAATTTCGAAGGAAAGAATGTCGTTGTGGTGATGATATGCCCACTTTTTTTTCCCTTGGTACAACACTTCCTTCTATGCTTATCTAAAATATTTTTGCATATAATACTCTATGAGTATCATCCTCCATCAATCACATTACCCTTGAGCGGAAAGCTAAGGTTCAGGCAATATAGCATCATATAGAACACCTTTAAGAGACGTAACTACGGAAGGACAATTTATAAAACAAAACATGATGAAACCAAAGGCTCACCAACATCGTAATCAAAGGAGCTTTGAAATAAATGACTAGGTATTTCTGACACTACAACCATATAAATAAATGCCTTTTGAGCAACAAAGTGACAATAAAGTAACATCCAATTAATATGGTTCTTATAAAGGATCGCAAAGATTGGCAGCATGGCTTGCAAACTAGAGTTGCTTCTATCTTCAGATATTCATCTAATCTTCCATGAGTAATCAGTGGCAAGATTCCAATGCATACTATTTTGCCAAAAGATGCAACACTGAACGATGAAAAAAGCATCCACAATTGATCAAGTATTGACAACGACGCTTGAAAAAGATTTAGACATTGCATTTCTAGTATTGTATTAGTATGGTCATTGTTAGTTGGGTAGGCCCTTTGATTATAATTGTACCATTAGTATCATATATATACCACAAAAAGTTAATTTTGATCAAATCAGCGATCCTGTTGATCAAACAAGAAAGTGATCCTTAAGCTGATTTGGGGCTCAACCAAGCCACAACTAAATTTTTCCTCTTTGGTAAGAAGACTTCTAAGAATATATAATTAAATCTAAATGCAAGCAAAAGGAAAGAAATCATAAGCCTATCTCAATTTGGAATATATAGATATAACCCAACTGAGATCAAAGTAATTAAATGATTGAGATTTCAACACACCTGGTTTGTGATAAATATCTGGCTAATGAAGTAGTTCAATTAACTGATATTATAATTTACCAAACATGTTATTTAAAGATTTTTTAACAATGAATGATGAGCCAATAACATCAGGAAGTAGTTCTCATAATGCCAATGGAAATTAAATCAAAATTAGCTGACATATTTATTAGTAAATAGTTACTAAGAAATTTGATTTAAACATAAGAGCATAAGAGGAAATTAACAACAGATCTATGACACAAACAGATTAGATAGCCAATTTGTAAGACATGGATTCATATCTACAATAGTGCACAATATAAATCCAACTAACATAATTTTGTCATCAAAATGAATTTAAGGGTTTTGGAATTAGCCTTGTAATGATTAAAGTAGTTATAGGTTGAAAAGAACACTGCACCACTAGCATACAGCCCAAGAAGATTTATGAATGGCTCGCTTTTAACAATGGATACCCCATATGCATTCCAAACATTTGTAAATTGTCCTAGAGCAATATGGATTTTGGCTCTTTCCTTATCAGTCCCATGGATTTAGCTTCATCACACCTAAGGCTCCCATATTCTTTAAGAGCACCATTAATGGCTTCTACCATTTTATGTCAACAAGGTGAAGTAAATAACATTGAATAAGCATATGTCTCTAGCTTTAAATAAGTTTCTACTTTATAAATAAGCATATGTCTCTAGCTTTAAATAGAAATCAAACTCTACTTTGAACCTCATAAATAAGCATACTTTGGACCTCATAAATAAGCATAAAGCATATGTCTATAGCTTTAAATAGAAAGCAAACTACAAAACACAAATTTGTTGTTGAACAAAATCAGCAAAATTGAATCAAATTTAATTTTAACAATATTTTTTTTTAAACAGAATTAGTATAGAAAATATTTAGGATATTCATAACTAATTATGTAGTGAATTTTGAAAGAACAATTTTCATGACGAAATTAATCTTAAAATTCACAAAATACTTTGAACTATCATATAGGAAAATTACATTTGATGCCTGCCCATGGTCAATCGCAATGAGGTTTTGCTCTGCTCAGCCTCGGCGATCGTGGAAGCTTAAGAGTGCCTGTTAGGTTGATTGACATACAGAAACAAGAAGAAACCAACTGATTATGGAGAGTTCAAATGATGTTTTCTCTCGAAAGTCCCCCAGATCTCTGCAACTTCCTCAGCTGTGAGAATTAAAGAATTCAAATTTCTTATCCTCGACGGCGTTGACACGGTTGAAAATGAAGGGGTTGATTTCGGAGTCGAAGAAACCGACTTAATCTTGAACTCGAAGGAAGCTTCAGAGGATGATGCATTCTCCGAACCATGTGAGGGGCGGCCACTACCATTTCTTGAATTATTGTTCATAAAGGTGAGCAGATTTTCTTCATCGTATTCCGCATTTTCCAACAAATATAGTATGTCGGCCGGAGACAAGGTTATGCGCTGGTGCTGCTCCTCTGAACTTGTCTCACTGCTCCGAGAAAGAATTGAAGGCCCTGGAAGAATCCCCTGGGAATCAACCAGTCAGTAAACAAGGAGAACGGTAAGATTACATTAAATCTTGGGAATTATATTCCCAGAAATTTCTTTCTTTTCTTTCATGAGTTCTCTTTTTCAAAGAAAAGTAAAATTGCAAAGAATTTTCAAGCAGCCAGCACAAATAAAAATTTAATACATTTTCCGAGGCAAATTGGGGGTATTTCCCGAATTTTCAAATATTTTGAAGGAATTTGGATGATCAAGGAATTCTAATCTGCCCTAGTACCTATGATCTTCAAGAAATTTTGAAATAAAATATCTTCGGCAACAAAGAAGATTATTGAGAGAAATGTGAAATGAAGGAACAGATAGCTTTAATAAATTAAAGTACGTCATTCTCTGCAACACAGCAAATCTCTTACCTATTTTGGTTTACTGAACTGAGAAATTTCTTTTCAACAAAAACATAGGCTGCAGAGTTCAACTATGCTAAAGGAAACTGTAAGCAACTATGTTAGACTTTCCTAGAATTTTCTGTTGACGAAAAACATAGGCTGCAGAGTTCAACTATGCTAAGGAAAACTGTAAGCAAATATTGTAGACTTTCCTAGAATTTTTCATTGACAAAAAGGCATGGCGAACTGGAGAAATTCATAGCAGAAAAAACACCGATCGGAAGCTTACCTAGTTCAGATGCTGCGGATGAATTAGATTTGAAATTCAGGTCACTGAAGAAATTGTGCTGCAGATGATTCACATTTTGCTTTATTTCCGAACTTGCTCTTCCATTTTGGAAATTATTTGCTCTTTTGCTGTTCTGAAACTCTTTCTTGCCTAAAGTTATGACAGGCATCAAATTCGAACGGCTCGAACTTTCTCCTCCAGTTTTCAAATACCTTGCACTGCTCTGGTTTGAATATGCACATGTCTTAGTCTTCTCATCACTGTTTTCAATATTAGAAACAGTTTTGGTTGAATCTTCTGTATTAGAAAACGAAGTTAAAGTTAAACCACCTTCTTCTGAAGAATGATAACGGTGCAGTCTTCTTGATGATAACTTGCTTCCAACCTCTGTTGCTCCCATTATATCGCCATTGCTTCCCGCCGATTCTTCTTGACATTGCTCTGTCCAGTCCACGTTCGAGTTTCCAGCTGGTGACAAATTTCTGTGAAAATCCTTGATAATTCTGGCCTTTTCGACCTCCAAATTTGCAGATAATTTCTCTTCGGAGCCAAAGTTCGCCGTGGCAAGAAATCTCGCAGATTTTCCTTGCTCAAACGAGTCCGATACGAAACTTTTATCGTTCGAGTAAATGGAAGAAGAATTTGAATTCACGGAAGAATTCAAATCCGCTACAGCCTCGAGAATAGAACAAGCTTTAGACACTGAAGCCGGAATAGTGAAAGCTGTCATTTCCGTAGAATTCAGGGAGGGATTCGCAGCCTCAAAGAGTGCCTGACTGTCTAGCACAAATTGTTCCCGCGACCTCCTTTGAGACCGCGACCGCGGAAACTGCGTTGAGATCCCTTCAGACTTCACATTAACATCTCCACTACTTTGATCACTCTGCTTCTCAACGTGCTCCTCGACGGTGACCCGTATGTCTTCGCTTTCTCTGCTCTTCGTTTCCATTTCATTCGACGGCTTCCTTCTGTGGTTTCTGGATTTCACTGCCTCTGCCTCTGAAATTTCATCAGAAGCAAAAGCTTTCTTCAAAGTCGGCGCCGCTCTGCAGGAAAGCAACTGATCGCGTATTGTATTGTTGCAATTTCCGCTGATGTCCTTCAAAGCCGATCTCTTCTCCTTCTTCACTGTCTCAATTCCATCCGAGATCTGCAAGGGAAGAATACATAATACCAGACATTCAGCTCCAAATATTTCCCGTTCCCTGTTTTTCCCTTCAAACTGTTTATTTTCCTTTAAAAAACACACGAATCCCCGAATCCCCCTTATTTTCTACAAAAAGATGAAGCATTCTAACGAAATAAGAGGATTCTCAGTGTCAGTATGCGTAAAAGCGGGATCATTTTGCACCTGTGCAGGGGAAATCTTCTTCTCGGTAGTCTGCGATTTTGAACTCTCAGCTTGCAAAGGCTCATTTCTGATCTCCACGTCGCCGGGTTCGTTAGGCGTTTCATCGTTCAGAGGCCTCCGAAACGGCGACTGCTCAGCTTTTCTGGAGGAGCTTCGGCTCAAGGTCTGTGGCAAACCGGTTTCGCTTGCAATCCGCGGTGCGGGGGATCGAGACCGCGACGTCGTAGTAGAAACCCCTCCTGCATCCCCAGAATTTGTCGCTCGTTTCGTAGCAGGGCGTTTCGAAACATTCCTGGAGTCTGCATTTGCGGCATTCTGCTTACCGGGCCGAGCTTTCTCCGTTGAAGTTTCAGATCTGCGGCCAGGGGATGGCTCGGCTCTACGACCGGGAGAAGGGCTGATTCTACGACCGGTGACTCGTTTTCCGTCAGCGTTAACGCGGTCACGGCTCGTAGATCTTTTGGCCTCCACCGTCAAGTCCCTGCTCGACGACCTTCTGTGCGAGGGTCTGGAGGTCGTTTCTTTTGCTTTTTCTTGCTCTACTTCCTCGGCCTCCTCCGTTGCGTGCCGCTTGGACCCGGAGTATTGACGGGTATTGTTATTAGTGTCATTCGAGGCTTTTCCAGACGAGCTTCGGCTCAGTCTGCCGCACTGGATGAGAATGGCGTCCAAGTCTTCTTTTGCACTTGACGACTTCGTCAACTGAGGGTTTGGTTGAGAAGCCTTGAAAGACCCTTTCTTTTTCAAACTATTAGAACGCTCTGCGTTCTTCTTCACGAGAGCTGGAGCTTCTGCATCTGCAACTGCAACTGCAACTTCTTTTACCTCAGGCTTCTCTTCTACCTCAGACTTGATGGTGTCGGCGTTGATGCTGTTATTGGCGTTGTAACAGCTTGTCTTCGAGGTTTCTGAAAGAAGAACTTCTTTGACGGCTTCGTCCTCTGGAAGAGGAGGCTTTTCGTCTAAGACTGGAGGTGGAGACTGAGACACTGTCGATGCAGCGGCTGTAAAATTAGCAGCATTGTGTTTGGGAGACTCAGCCTGCTGTTGTTTCTTTGCGCTATTCTTCTTGCTCAGGCAGCTTCCCATTGTGATTTTTCGTAAATTCAGAGCTTTCAGTGCTGCTAAAGGGAAACGGATGCTAAGAACTCAGAAGCATTATCGAGTGATAAATGTGGAAGAAGAAGCTTCAGAATGGAAACCTATAAATGCTGCTATGCATTTAATACGAAGGGGTGGGAATTGGGATAGATTTGTATGATGGGTTTACTGTGACTTGAGACTTTATTGCCGATGATGGTAGCTTCTTCAATGAAGAAAAGGATGTTGGCATTCAATAAACAGAAAAATGCACCGCGATGATTATCAGATAGCGAAACAGCTTCGAAAAAGGCAAAAAAGAAAGGTAGAATTTGGCGATGTTAGAATAGGATTTCGGGCAAAACATGGAAAGAATGACTTTCGTACTATTGGGTAAAACGGAAAGGTGAAATTCAAAGGAGGGTTTGTGATTTTTTATTGAGTAATTTATGGGTGCTGCTGTATGGAAAACTTAAAATCACCATATTTCTAGAGCGGATGATTTTTTCAAAGGAACTAAAGGTTCTTCAGTTTTTCCAAAATTTCGGATGGTTTTTTAAAAATTAAAGGTTTTTCTGTTTTTCTAAAATTTGATGATAAGGGTCAAGAAAATTAAAAACAACGTTCTAATACTTAACTCAAACTTTTAATATGATTTTTATTAAATTTAAAACCATTTTCACATACTTTTAACATAATTTTTATTTTTTATTAAATTAGATTATGACGAATAAATATCTTTCTAATATAATGTTAATTATTTGTAAGATGGAAATATAAGATAAATCACAACTTTCATCTTCTAAATAAGAGTAAAAAATTTTTTATGTTAATAAGTATGTTTATTTATATATTTTTTGAAAATTAGTTAAAATGTTGGATCGTAAACAGTATTACAGATCAATAGTGAGATTATCTCAAAGTTAGTTATGTTAATTTATATTAAATTAATTAATTAAAAAAAATGTAATATCAACATGTGACATAGTGAGCATATAGTATTGATAAACCATAGTATTGATTCATGAAATTGTTAAAAAATTCTATTTTTTTTTCCAACAATAATGACCCAATAACTAACCACCAATGGAGTAACCACCAATGGAGTTAAGGGATAAATATCCATGCTTATGGAGTGATGAGATAAGTATCAATGCTTATGATTTACTGATTAGGATTGATATTTACCGATCATTCCATTTATATAACTGTCTTAATTAATTAATAAAAAAAATGTAATTAATGAATTGGACGATTGGAGAAAAAAACCGAGAAATGAAAAGTGTAATTAATTAATTCGACGATTCAATGAGTGGAAGGGGGTCGAAACATAGCCGTTGGCGATATTTTAATACGTTTTTGGTCAAAACCGGCCAAATGGACAGGGTCACAGTTAAGTTACAAACTTCCATCGAAGAGGTTTGGAATTGATAGTCATATTTCTATGGAATAAAAAGTTAAAAGTTAAAAGGAAAAGTAAATAATTAAATTCTATAAACGGCTATGGCACGTGTTTATCCAGTCATTGGGTAGTCGGAACCCATTGGTCCCAGTAGCAAGTGGATGTCCATCGGACAAAAACTAATCATGCACATTTCAAATTTGTGAAATGGGCGGGGAACTTAATGAGAGACGTTAAGACATAGGTGTTCGAGCGTGTAGCGGATTTAATAGATGGTCCACGTACCTTGACTTTATTGTTTATTGTTTTTCATTCGTCTCCTTCTTCACAAAGTTACAACGGGCAAAAGCCACCCCTTTTTAAAATCTCAAAACAATATGACATATAGTCTACGAGTGCATAGGCCTGTACGAGCCTCGGATTCTGTCAATCCTGTGGATGACCGTTTGAAGTAGTGTTTACCGTTTGATACACGCAAACCAATAATAGAACCTTTACTCATGAACTCCCTGAGCGCCCATTTCTAGAAACATGCGACACCTAATCAAATGTTTTGACCGTTTAACTCGGATTTTCGGTATGGTATAAGACCCATTCGTATCTGATGTCTTATCCTATAAAAATTGTTTTAAATTTGGGAGGAACCATGTTGAAAGTGGAATTATTATTCATCATAAAAATAAATTATTTTATCCAAAATGTCGAAATTTGAGTATACAGAGTCATTTCAATGTAGAATGAGGAACACTCGTCTCAACTCTCTTATCAATTAAAAATTCTAATAATTTTTTTTTAAACCTATATGGATGTCAAAGTTAATTCATATCAGTTTAATATAACGTGTTTTATTTTATGGATTTTGATATATTTTAAGAAAATCCACATCGCCATACTTTTGGTAAAACAAATTTAAAACATAGAACTTTGATTCATGGGAAAAACCAACAAATTAAAAATATAGCACTTTGATTGATGGGAAAAATCAACCTCGTTAAAAATAAGGTGATTTGAGTATTCCCATATAGACCCAAAATTTCAGCTTTGCTTTGCAACTTACCATTATATCTTGTAGTGAAGATCTTATACTTATAGAAACGAGGCAAAGACCAAGCACACACACGTTATGGAAACAAGGCAAAGACCAAGCTAACACACTTTATGGAAATAAGGCAAAGACAAAGCACATACAATTTATAAAGAGTTATGCCCGATTTCCTATGATGACCTGATTATAGACTCGTTCAATAGAGTTAATTTGTACAAAGTGCCACGTGTCACTGTGTTGACCTTCGGACTTGAAAACGATACACAATAAACTAGAGTTCGTTCAAAATTCAAATCCAATGTTTGGAGAGAAATTTATGACGATTTTCCATAGGTCACTTGTTTGAGATTGAATTCTAGAACCTGCAAAATCCCTAACTTCCTCATATCATATCTCTGAAAATATAGTGAACCAAGCTCTAAAATTTTTAAACAAAGTTAAACATGATTTCGTCTCCATGTGGTCAAAATTTTATCTTCTGAAGCTTCGTAGAAAAAAAAGTTATAGCGAAATTACCAAGATGACCTGTTTGAAGCAGTGAAGCCCTAAAATCCAAAGTTCTGATACCAAATGTTATGCAACCAGCTCATAAAATAGAAGTAACGATATATCAACAACTTTAGAATTAGCCTCTTCGAGCAGGGAATCTCCTTTACATATCATAAATGAACAATTCTTGGATGATACAAATGACAATACCTCCTTTCTATATATAGGAGTCTAAGGGGTCACAATATAATTAGAGCCTACATAATAATAATAATGTAAGGGCACAACAATAACAATAGTGGGCTTCTATGGGAAACAATAATAACAATATGGGGACTTTTTTAGAATCTAAATTCGGATATTCCACAGTTTTCATCTTTAATTTGTCGACGTTTCGAGTCTACACCAAGACTTATCATCAGGACTGATTTACAAAGAAGAGAGACAGTAGTAAGGGGACTACATGGGCACAATAATAATAATAAGGGGGCTACATTATCAATAATAATAAGGGGCTACACTAGTATTATAGGGACTTAACAATAGTCGAGCTCTAGGAGAAGGAGGACAAAGTTGTGAGGAACTGTTTGAGGTGAGTTTTACCTCTGCAATAGGGTCAAGATACTTTAGATGGATAGCTAAAAGCCTTGAGGTAAATCCTGGGCAGCTTGTATGGGTTATTTTGTCCTTGCAGGTCTAAATTCAAGAGCAGAAAGGTAGGTCGAGTTTGTGTGGTGTTTTTGAACTAGTTGGTGGATAGTTGGAGGAGGAAACTCTCTCCTTGTGAGGCTACACTTCAGGTTTGTTGCTTCAGGAGGAGCCACAATTTCGTAAAAGCCTAAATCAGGGAGCCAGGAGGCCTAATTTGGGTGTAGACTAGCCCTAAGGGCCAGTGAAGGGGAGCATATTGTATGCCAAGGAGTGTCATAGCTGAGAAGAGGAACCTTGGAGCAGTTACGTGAGATTGCAATGGACTGTAGGCATCCCTAACCAGACCAAGTTCCTACAACGTATGACACCAACTCAAGAGGTATGTTAAACATGTATTTAATGTTAGAGATTTTCTAGGTGGATGAGGTCCTAGAAGAGGACAGAGTTATATCATCCTAAAAGCAAGTCCATCAACAATAGTTGCATGTGTCAAGAGGAGCAGGAGGAGGTTGCAAAACAGTTTGGTCACCCTCTTGATTTGATGAGATTTTCTAGGAAGATGATTTCCTAGAAGAGCATAGTTGAGGGATATTATTAGCAGCCAAGAGGAAGGGTGATCATTGTGTTTGGATGCCCTAACCAGTGAGCAGACTGTTATGAAACCATCTCACAAAAAGATAGAAAAGATGAATCAACAACTTAGAAATCAATCTCTTCGAGGGGGCAACCACCTTTAAATTACACAAATGAACAATTCTTGGATGATACAAATGAAAAAACCTCCTTTCTATATATAGAAGTCTAAGGGGTCACAATATAATCAAATATGACATAATAATAATAATAATATAAGGGAACAAAAATAACAATAGTAGGCTTCTATGGGGCACAATAATAAAATATGGGGACAATAAGGGCACAACAATAACAATAAGGGCTACAATGAAAATAGTAATGGGAGAATCACCAGTATTATAGGGACCTAACATGCCCTTTTCCTTCAAAAAAGTGTTGTTCTCAACGCTTGAGTAGTTCTGGATGCTTTCATATAAAATTCTCATCCTCCCACGTGGAATATTTAGCGGGTAAGTTCTTCCACTTGGTGAGATACTCTGAAATTGATCGATTTCGTAGCTGTTGAGTTCTTGTTTTTGTGACTGCTTCAAGTTCCAATATGATTTTTCCTTCCTCATCAAGTTCTGGCAATATTATTTGAACTGGGAGCTTGTCACCTATAACCTTATTTAAGCATGAAACATGGAAAATTGGGTGCACTCGGGAAGCTACAGGAAGCTCCCATTTGTATGCCATACTACCTATCTTTTGCAACACCTTGTACGGACCATAATAATTTTGTGATAATTATTATCCTTCTTAGCTTGCTTGAGGGACATTTGTTTATATGATTGTAGTCGTAGGAATAACCTACATCAAAACTTATTTCGCTTTGATGTAGATCTACCTATTGTTTCATTTTATTATGTGCCAAAGTGAGATTATCCTTTAAGAGTTGGAGAACTTGTTGTTGATGCTCGATGTGATCTTCCACTACTTGATTCTTAGAATTTTCTCTTAAATATGATGTGATGGATAGTGGATGATATCCATAAAGTGCCATAAATGGGTCATTTTTGCTTAAGTATGGAAGGAAGTGTTATACCACCATTCAACCAGAGACAACCATTTGACCCTTTGTGTTTGTTTATCAGATACAAAGCAACGAAGATATCCTTCCAAACATTTGTTTACTATCTCAATTTTCCCATTAGAATGAGGATGATAAGATGAGCTATGAGCTAATTGAGTACCAAGATAAGAAAATAATTTTGTCCAATGATTTCCAGTGAATATGGGATCTCTATCGCTTATAATAATCTTTGGGTTTCCATGTAGCTTTTGAATTTTTTCCATAAATGGAGTAGAAACTGTACTCGCTTTAAATGGATGAGATAATGCACAAAAGTGTGCATACTTGGTAAGTTTGTCAACTACCACCATGATAACAGTCTTTCCTTCAGACTTGGGTAAACCTGTGATAAAATCCATTGAAATCTCCTCCCAATGTTGGCTTGGAATGGATAAAGGTTGTAATAGACCTAGGGTATTAATTCTTTCAACTTTATTTTGTTGGCAAACCAAACATTCTGCCACAAACTTTTGAATATCTTATTTAAGGCCATCCCAAAAAAAAGGCTTCTTAACCCTGTGGTAAGTTTTTAGAAATCCTGAGTGCCCTCCTAAGGGAGAGGTGTGCAATTCCATAAGAATATTTTGTTTGAGTTGGGAATTATTACATAGGTATAAGCGAT
>APFE030479351.1:218588-229683 GCA_000404065.3 Pinus taeda
GGGTCTACCTTAACACCTTCATGAGATACAATATGACCTAGATATTCCACCTCTTGTAATCCAAAGAAACATTTGGAGTTTTTTATATATAATTGTTTCTCCTCCAATAGTTTGAGAACCCTTTCAACATGTTGAACATGATCCTTCCAAGACTTGTTTTAGATTAGTATATCATCAAAAAATACTAACACAAATTTTCTAAGGGTGGGCTTGAAAATGGAATTCATCAAACCTTGAAATGTAGAAGGTGCATTGGTAAGGCCAAAATGCATGACCAAAAATTCATAATGACCCTCATGAGTTCTAAATGTTGTTTTCAGAATGTCTTTAGTCTTCATTATGATTTGATGATATCCTGAACAAAGATCCACCTCGGTGAAGTAAATTGATCCATCCAACTCATCCAATAATTCATCAATGACAAGAATGGGAAATTTATCTTTAATAGTGAGCTTATCGAGCTCCCTATAATCCGGACACATTCGCCATGATCCATCCTTCTTTTGAATCAACACTACCGGAGCAGAGAAAGAAATTTGACTAGGTTGAATTATACCAGCCTCTATCATTTCTGCAACCATACGTTCACTTTCACTCTTTTGGGCATAGGGATATCTGTAAGGCTTGATGTTTGGAGGAACACTTCCTGGAATCAAATGAATAGCATGATCATGATCACGAATAGGTGGGACCTGTTATTTGGTTACAACAAGGAATCAAAACCTTTGTCCAAGGGTTTATACCCTTTGTTCCAACTGCATTGGCTTCTCAGTGCTTGCAGCTAGGGAAGGAGACCCTATACTATGCCTCTTGGCCCTCTAAACTTCCTCCACAAGTTGTTGTATGCTACAACATTCAGTGCGGCCTAGAACAAAGGAATAATTTACCATAAAACAAGCACAGAAATATCCCTTACCTCTCCTCACACATGTGTCTTAGTCCTGCAAGAAGTACACACCCTAAAACAGAGAGAAACTCCTCTCAAACTCATCCTCCTTGTTCCACGCTAGCCTCAGACCTTCGCTATAAATTTCACAGGTATTTTCTTGATGAGATTGTTCTTGGATGTGTTGTAAATGAGTTATAATTCACCTATTTTTATACAAGTCTCTAGGGAAATGTCTAGCCCATCAAAGGGTCACCTCATGTCAAGCTCAACTTTACTTCTCTAGATAATTTGCCCGTACTTGACTTCAAAAAATCATATCTATTCAACCACAACTCGGAATTAGATGATTTTCGATGAGTTAGATTTGTCTCGACGGGAACTATCATCCTCATCCATCACATGTCAAAATATCTCCATGATTTTGTCCCCAAATTCAATGGATGCAAAATCCCAAACTTGGGCTTCAAGCCCACAAGGCCACTTGTGGAGCTCCTTCCTTCAAACCCTCATTCCTCCAGGCTTGGAGTACCTCCCAAGCTACCAAAATTCAACACATGGTGTTAGGGGAATCATAAATATTTCTAATATAGATATCCCAATTCTTTAAGGGGATCAAATTATTATCTTTCTTTTTATGTACAAGAATTTTCCTCTAAATCTTTATGGGCTCAACTTTAGAAAGATGAAGAAGATGCTCTTGACTCATATTTGTATAGGTTATTTTCTTCCTTTTAATGAGAGCTTTGCAATTACTTATTTTGTCAAGCTTTACAATATGAACCTCTCTAATTGCTTTCTTGGTAATTTTACAATCATTATCATACTGAGGGTTGGAAGTTATATTAATATTTTTATGAGACACCTCGGTACTTGTAGAAAATAAAGGTGTCTTTCGAATAAATCACATATAATTTTTAAGCTCTATGTATTTCGAACCACTTACTATGGTCCATCATCATTATAACTATTAAAAAATATTTTATTGATATTATAAAATTAATTATAATTATAAACATTATATTAACATTATTATGAAATTATTTATGGAACATTGTAATATAATTTTTGTATCATTTTATAGAAAATATTATAAATTAATGCATATTATCTAAATAAATAATTAAAATATTTTAAATTTGAAAAAGAATGAATAATTTCAAATTTGAAAATTGTTAATAATAATAATAATAATATGGTTGTTATTAATAATAATAATGGAGTTGAAGGACACATTGGGACCTCATGGATGGAGGGAACTTAGGCGAGCTTGACTGGGGCTACAATGGCACACTAAGGAACTAGGGTTCCTGTCATAACCACCGACGGCGCACAGCTTGAACCTGTAGTCTTCCAAGCCCAGACAAAAACATTGTCAGGACTGGCACTGCAGTTCTGAGCGCAAGGAATAATGAACAGTCCAATGGGGGGGGGCATCAGCGCCTTCCCCCAAAAATAAGACTATGGAAAACCCAACAAAGGGCGGAACAGAGAATCCAGAGAAGTCTGAGACACGGCCTGCATAGCGGACGTAGAAGAATGAACAAGAAAATCTGGTACAAGAAACAAAGGACAAACAAGCAACATCAGGTCAAACGAAGAAAGCCTCATCGCCAACATGCAAATCCATTGCTATAGAAAGGGCCAAGATTGAGCTGCCTAGCCATAGAATCAATGTACAAATACAATATATGAAAGATCATGCATTGATCGGCAAATTTATAGGTTTCTGGTCGACTGAAAAAGCCCTGCAAGGCTGGATAATTTTGAAGTGGAAGCCCAAAGGTCATGTAACTCTACAATTGGGCCCTAAAGGCTTCTTCATAGCCACTTTCAACTACCTTGAAGATAGAAACAGGGTACTGGATGGAGGACCCTACTTCTTCAACACAACAGGCCTTTATCTTCGAGACTGGGTAGAAAGATTTAACCCTGACAAAGAAGACTTTAGTTGGGCGCCAGTCTGGATCCGCATGTACTCGCTTCCACTAGAATACTAGGAAGAGGATTCTCTAAAAGCCATTGGCAATGGCTTAGGCAAGTTCATTAAGGTTGTGGAGGAATCCAAGCTTTGAAGATACACTTCATATGCATGGATCTACGTCTACATGAAGTTGGGCCATGTGCTACCGGACACGGTAAGTCTACTGCACGATGACTTTGAATGGATTCAGCCCCTTGATTATGAACATGTACCCTTCTGTTGCAGGAGATGCCATGCTCACGGTCACCTCTTTCGTGACTGTCCCTTAAACATGCCGCCTAGAAACTTAGAAATTGGAAACAAATCTAATTCTGATGGATTCACTAAGGTAGCTGGTTGGAAAAGGCATACTAAAAACCCCCCCTTAGTGCCCAAAACTGTTGTACCAGCCTCTAATTTTCCGTCCTTTAGCAACAGCTTTGATATCTTGAAAAATCTGGAACAGCCTGATTCAGATACACCCAAGCTAGCAAAGACAAGCACAGATCCACACAACCATTCATCCACCATTCCTACCCACTCCAAAACCAGTCATCCTTTGAATATCATCTCCTCTAAAAATCCTGCTTTAGATCTGCAAAACACCAACCCTGTTTAGCATAAAGTACTATGGTCCAAAAAGATAATGGAAATTGATGATACTCAGGCAAAACCTACTCAGACTCTCACTCAACAGGAAGAAAGCAATCAACAAAGCTCAATGGAAGAAGAACCAACAAGGTTTGATCTTGGGGAAATAGACATTTTTAGTCTTGAGCAAGCTTGCAAAAGGAAGGAGTTCGACACAATACCGGAAAGACAGTTGGAGAATCTGGAAGTAGTGATCACATGAATGCATCAACATAACACTCTGGGCATACAACAAGGAGGCCGATGGGATGGAAAACATATCATCAAAGAAGGGAAGAAAAGAGATAGGAAGATAGACTTATAGCCACCATTTTAATTGGGGAAATGCTCGTGGAATTGGGTAGATGCTCTAAGTTGACAAAATATTATCGGTCCCTACCTACCAGTCAACCATGAAGCTAATCTCATGGAATGTAAGAGGACTTAACGGTCCCAAGAAGTACAGAATGATGAAGAACATGATTTAGAAAGAACAACCATACATTATATTTATGCAAGAAACAAAATGTAGCTCCATTACTTTAGAATCCATACTATCCAAAGCCTGGGCAGGATGTCAAGCAGTTACAGTTGATGCAACAGGTGCCTCGGGAGGGTTAGCCATAGCTTGGAATACTCAGCAGGTCTCCTTAGCAAACGTCTATGCCTCGCATCACTTCATACATGCAATGTTCCACCTGATTGGCACCAACATACATGGGCATTTAACCAATGTTTACTTTCCACAGAAAAGTACACAAAAACTTAAGCTATTATAAACATTGGAAATTCTCAATGCTTCAAGAACTTATCCACTCCAGTTAACAGGTGGCGACTTCAATATGATCACACGGCTGGAGGAAAAATTGGGGGGTGGAAGAAAACTGGAAACAGAAAGCAATGACTTCAAAGTCTATATTCAGCCAAATAGACTAACAGATTTACCTTTTGACAATGACATCTTTACCTGGAACAACAAGAGATCTGGTACTCAGCAAATCGCATCCAGGTTGGACAGATTTCTAATCTCAGACAACTTCATCCATCTTGGTGGCGACATATGTGCTTCAATCCTACCCCTAGCTGGATAGGATCATTGGCCCATCTCTCTACAATGGAAAAATCCAGGAACTCAAACAGAAAACCCTTCAAGTTTGAAGCTTTTTGGCTCACCCACCCTGAGTTTAATACAGTAGTCAAAACAGCATGGGAAAGTTTCATACCCAATGGAGGCTCTCTCATGTACCAATTCCAACAAATATTGAAGCATATTAAAAAAAAAATCAAAATCTGGAACTATACAATCTTTGGAAACATTTTTCAGGAGAAGAAAGTGCTTGAGCGGAGCATGGCAGAGCTACAGCAAAATATCATCCTAGAAGGCAGAACAGAGGAGTATGCCAGACAAGAAAAAATATTGATAACACAACTAGATGAAAGAGGCAGACAAGAGGAAATGCTATGGAGACAGAAGCCCAGAATCAGATGGTTGAAAGAAGGGGAACAAAATACCAAGTTTTTTCACCATACAACCATACAAAGAAGAATGAATAACACAATCTCTCACATTCAAAATTCACAGGGCAACAAAATGGAGAAACAGGAAGATATAGAGGAAGAGCTCACAAATCACTTCAAAACTGTTCATCAAGAACAACACACAAATAGAAAGCAATCAAATAATGAAATACTCAAGCATATTCCTAAACTCATCACGGAGGAGCATAATCAACTTCTGTTAAGACTAGTCACCATCTTGGAGGTCGAAGAAGCTTCAAAACAACTGAAGGCTAGGAAAGCGCTGGGTCCTAACGGCTTCACGTCCAACTTTTATCACCACTTTTGGGATTTAATCAAAGTAGATCTAGAATGTGGTAGAAGAATCTAGAGTCATGCACTGGTTACTCCCTTCGCTCAATGCAACCTTCATCGCCCTTATTCCTAAAGTTGCTCAACCAAGCACTCCAGAGAAGTTCAGGCCTATTTCCCTTTGCAATGTTATCTATAAGATTATCTCGAAAGTCATAGCCAGTTGCCTCAAATCGCTCCTCCCTCTTCTCATCTCCCCAGAGCAATCTGGGTATGTCGAAGGTCGCCAAATTCTGGATGGCATTATTCTCACTCATGAAACCATCCACTCTCTCAAAAAAACCAAACAAGCTGGAATGCTGCTGAAAATCAACCTTTCCAAAGCCTTTGATAATCTCAGCTAGACTTACATAAAGAGCATGCTAACAGCCTTCGGATTCACCCTGACCTGGGTAAGGTGGATAATGACCCTTGTTTCCTCTCTGTTATGCTCTGTTCTTGTTAATGGTATCCCCTCTAAACCGTATCACCCGTCAAGGGGAATTCGTCAAGGGGACCCTCTGTCCCATTTTCTTTTCATCATTATGGCTGAGGGTCTTGGCCATTTCATAAAGCACTCTGCTCATTCTCATGATCTTAGAGGTCTCTTTGTCCATGGCTCCACCGCTATTACACATCAACAATTCGTTAATGACAATATGCTCTTTGGTCACCCCTCTGTTAATGAAGCCAGAACCTTCAAAGTACTTCTAGACACATCCTCAGCTGCTTCTAGCAGAACCATCAATACCACCAAATCTCAAATTTTTTTCTTCAACACCCCTAATACCACCCAAAGAATCATTGCTCGAATCATAGGCTTCCCTCAAGCCAAGCTTCCTTCTCAGTATTTAGGAGCACCACTCATAGATTCCACCTTAAAGCATGTTTCCTGGCATCAACTCTTAGAGAAAATGGACAGTCGGCTCCAGTCTTGGACTCATAGGACTCTCAACATGGCAAGTAGATTAGTCTTGATTAAAGCAGTTCTACAATCCATGTCCCTCTATTTGTTCTCTGTACTTGCTGCTCCGAAATGGGTACTAAAGAGAATTAGGAATATGCAATGCAACTTCTTATGGGGTTCTACAGGAAAAAACAGAAAATGGGCGTTGGTCAAATGGGAAAAGGTTTGCAAGCCTAAAAAGCAGGGGAGTCTCGGCTTGCGCGATCCACAACACAGTGACATCTTGATGGGAGCCAGAATATGGTGGCAATGGGTCTTTGGTCCACAAAAGCCATGGGCGCAATTATGGACAGCAAAGTATGCCAACAACCGACCGCAATAAGAACTAATAAGGATAACTACCATGCCCAAAGGATCTTTAATTTGGAATGCGGCCAAGCAACACAAAGACATCATCCATCAGCATAGCTTATGGGAGATAAGGGATGGGAGAACAACACGTTTTTGGACGGATTCCTGGCAACAACAACCCAAAATTGCAGTACTCATACCAGGCACAAATCATAATAGAAATGACACTAATCAAGAGAACACTGTAGCACATTATTGGAATCCTAGCAATACATAGGGATTCAGGCAATGGAAACCAGTGGAGCAAATAGTACAGCAAGAAGCGGAAGCTTACAGCATGGAGATACACAAAGAGCTTACCAACAAGAAAATTAAATTTAATACAGGTAGTGATGTTCTAAGATGGGGTTACACACCGAGAGGAACATACACCACCAAAGAAGCTTACCAGATAATGTCTCACTCTCAGGATCCAATTGATCCTACCTAGAATTGTATATGGACAACTGGCATCTGGCCCAAAGTCTCCACCTTCATCTGGTTGTTGTATCATGGGAGAATTCTCACATGGGACAACTTAATCAAACGTGGATTTCATGGTCCTTCTTATTGCCCCAATTGTCAGAACAATGAAGAAACCATTCAGCACCTCCTGGATTCCTACCACATGGCCAACCAGCTCTGGGAAAAGCTCACTTTCAGATGCCAGAGACCCTGTAGACTTCTTGGGGATATCAGAAGCACCATTAGCAATTGGACTCCAGAGCCATACAATAGCAAAATTCTCAACAAGTTGTGGACCATCTTGCCAGGTCTCCTACTTTGGACAATCTGGAAGGAAAGAAATAAACGAATTTTCAAAAATAAAAAAACCTCCATGGAAATCATATGGAATAACCTATGTCAGAATATCAAAGAAACTTTGGCTTTACATCAATGGATGACTGAGGACTTTCCGACATAGACACAAGAACTAAGCATATGGGATAATTGGAATATACAGCTCCCACAAGCTCAATTGAACTCCAATAGACCTCATAATGCAACTAGGTCGCCCTCGCATTGGATTCACCCCCCAAAGAAAGTGATAAAGCTTAATTTTGATGGTGCCTCCAAGGGCAACCCAGGCAAAGCAGGATTCGAAGGCATATTCGGGAATCATGAGGGCCAACCCCTACTACTGTACTTTGGATCCATAGGATGGGACACGAACAACTCGGCGGAACTGGAAGGACTATGGCAAGGTATGCAGCTAGTTGATCAACACAAATTTTTATCCCATACTTACAGAAGGAGACACTCAAATCCTTCTCAACATGACCACATTAATCCAACAAGGAAGTGCAGCTTCGCGAGTTGCCCACAGCTGGAGATTATTGGCAAGGCTTGAAACTTTAGAGACATGGATAAGAAATAGGAGAGCTATAACTTTTATGCATGTTAAAAGGGACAGTAACAAAATTGTTGATCTCCTAGCAAACATAGGAGTTGATCAGGACCAAATCCTACATTACAGCCCTCTCAACATCATCGATGATCACCATCAACTGCAAATTTGCACTGACCTGGTGCAGAAGGAAGCTCAACCCCCGGATGCAGGTGGTAATTAACAGCAATATGTGATTGCGATCAGATCGCATCGCAATATCGGCGGATCGCAGAATGGGGAGACAAAAGTGCAAGGCCTTAACATATAGCGAAATGCGATTGCAATCAGATTGCATCACATTATCGCATCAGTGGAAACCAAGGGGCGGAGCCTTCACACCTTCATATGTGTGATGCGATGACGTGGACCCGACGGCAGATCGCAGAATGGGGAGACCAAAGGGAAAGGCCTTTACATATAGCGATATGCGATTGCGATCTGATCGCATCGCAATATCGCATCAGCGGAAACCAAGGGGCGGAGCCTTTACACCTTCATATGTGCAATGCGATGATGCGGACCTGATAGCGGATCGTAGCATGGGGAGACCAAAGGGCAAGGCCTTTACTTATAGAGATATGTGATTGCGATCAGATCGCATCGCAATATCGCATTGGCGGAAACCAAGGGATGAAGAATAGGCAGGGGCTGCCTGATGATAGTTCGAGGCCGGCTATGGTTGCCCAAGTGTTCATTATCTGGTCTTTTTGTTTTTTGTTAGTGTTGCTTGGGTTCAGGTTTCCTATATGGAATAATTGTAAAGGAACCATCTTACTGTTTCTTTTGTGGGGTCTGGACTTGAGAAGCGATACCATTTTTCAGGTTTTTGCTCTCATTGGACTGGTTTCCCCAATGTTGGGGCAGTCCAGATTTTGTTGATACTCTACGATACCTTGGTCGAGGCCTTGTCCTCTTTGTATCGTTCTGTACATATTAATAGATTACTTTTACTTAGAAAAATAATAATAATAATAATGGAGTTGTCTTTAGTGCGGATTTTTGGACTTCTGGCCCAAAAATTTGAGGTGAAATCTTGATTTGTGTTAGTTATACTGGTTTTTTTTTACTGTATATGTGGATTCAACACCTTGAAAACCCGTAGGGCACTTGGATTGTGCAGGAGTTACCCATCAAACTTGTGATTTCAACAAATTCCTCCCGAATTTTAGTGAAATTAGACCAGAAAAAACCCACTAGAAAAGCTTCCAAAAAGTTGAACTAAAGGCAACTCGTAATAATAATAATGTAGTGATTGCACCGAGATGCGCTCAACAACCCAGTTTAGGGTGGATGTGAGAGCGTTAGATGTGTGAGGGGTGAGCATTAATGGGTGAGTGTTAGATGTGTGAGGGTTAGATGAGTGGCCTTTAGATGGGTGAGCATTAGATGTGATATGTTATATGTATAAGTGTTAGATGAGTGAGTGTTACATTGCACCGAGAGGCGCTCTACAACCCAGTTTAGGGTGGATGTGAGAGCGTTAGATGTGTGACGGGTGAGCGTTAATGGGTGAGCGTTAGATGTGTGAGGGTTAGATGGGTGGGTGTTAGATGGGTGAGTATTAGATGTGATATGTTATATGTATAAGTGTTAGGTGAGTGAGTGTTAGCTGGGTGAGTGTAGTGAAATTAATAATATTACTACAAAATAATAGTTAAACTATATTTAATCGATCTGATATTTACCAAATTACCAAAAAAAAATCTCACTTTATCTCCACGGAATTGCTGGGGAGAAATTCAAATGGATATAAATAATTATTATGTTGTGTGCATTATAATTATTTGGTCTTTCAAATTTTGATCTTATTTCACCGTTAAAATTTTTCATATATCTTTCTCTAAACTCGTGATCTCTCTAGAAACTAGTGATTTCATATTTACCAATTTACCAAAAAAAATCCCAATTTAACTCCACAAAATTTTTGGTAAAAATAACTCCACGGTAAATTGATCCATCTTAACCCCAAATCTATTAATAAAATTATGAACAATTTTTTAGATAAAAAAATATAATATACATATCACATTAAAATGTATAACACATAAATAGTACTTATAAATTAACATCCATTTTAGAATATAAATTAAAATAATGATTGCATAACCATCTTTAAATTTACAATATAAAAATTTAAGTTTTTACAATACCATGGGCCAATACCCATAAGAGAAACATAGATGGGAAGGAGAGAGGGAGAGGAGGGAAAAAAATCATAATACCATGGGCTAATACCATGGTTTATCAATACCATGGGCCATCTAGGCTTTTGAATATTATGTTATGGATCTAGGCTTTTAATTATTCTATTACAATACCATGGCCATTGGCTTATCAATACCACATACCCAAAAACCATAACTTATTTCAAAATAAAAATATTTTACAAATACTTTATTTTAATTTAATTTTATAATATTTTTCAAATTAAATCTAAAGAAAAAAAGCTATATAATTACTTTTGAGCTATAATCTAAACCTACCATCCTCACGACTCTCTAAAAACACTCCCATAGAGATTAAATTGAGGTTTTAATAAATTAAAAATGATAATACTTTTATCGATACAAATATGAAATTTATATAATAAAAATAATATTATAAAGAACAAAGAAAGATGCATTTTAACCAAAGAACAAGCAAAGAGAGAAATAAAAGTGACTAACAATGATAGAGGAAAGATAGTGCATGATTTTGTTGAAAATGCAACAAGATGATGGAGCTTAGTGAAAAGAAGTGACCTTCACTAAGTGAGCCCACAGGCTATTTTTGGCGCAAAGTCTATTTTTAGACTATGTCTATTTTTAGACATATGGATCATGGTCTATGAGTTGTAGGATGATATTTATGGATGATTGGTCATGTTGGTAAAAATAGATGGACCTCTATTTTTAGACATATGGGTGGAGTCTATCTTTAGACTGCCAGTCTAAAAATAGAACAGTTGAATATTATTAGCTCTTAATAATATTTGGACTATAAACATTATGTTATCCTCTTGCAGCACTTCATTTCGAGCTACGGATGTGGCACATGCAACTGCCAGAAGGAAATACGCTTTTCCTATGGGTTAGTTGAGCT
>APFE030479351.1:233438-248545 GCA_000404065.3 Pinus taeda
CACAAATTCTGGAAAATTTACAGAATGCTGGAAATTGTAGAAATAAAAATCAACAATAATAAACAGCCATTAAAACACATTAAAACACTGATATTTTTGGTCAATGTGACCCTGGAAAAACCCCCTACAACTCTTGGGGAAAACTAGTTTGAGAACTCTTCTTTATTTCTGAAAAAAGCCTTTTTACAGCAAGAAAATTTCAGCAAAAATTACAGCAAATTAATTTTTCTTTTTCAGCAAGCAAACTTATCCGTTTTCAGCTCAACAGACCACCTGGAAACTTCTCAGTTTTCAACAAAAAATCAATTTTTTCTGCTTGTTTTTGTTGCTGTTCTGCTTGTTTTTCTGCTATTCTGATTTTGCTAAAGAGCTGCCTGGTATGTGTGCCAAACTGCTGCCTCTTTCTCCTTCTTGTCCAGAAATCTCCCTTGCTCTCTTGCTCTCCTTCTCTCAATCTGCTCATGAAATAATGAATGATCTTTTCCTCCTTTAATATAACTCCAAGTGACTTTTGGGTGATCCAAGTGACTTTTGAGTGATCTCTAAATCCAATCGCTGAAATAGATTTAGACCAATGGCTGAGATTAAATGCACATTTAAATCTCACTTTCTATTTTTTAATTCACCCACTTTAATAAAGACCCACTTAGTCATTTATTTCGAAAGTCTCTTTTTCCTTTCTAATTTTTCATTGACTTTATAAAAGTCACTTTAAAATTAGACTTAGTAACTTTATCACTTAAAGCCACTTTTAAATTAGATTTTAACTTTATAAAAATTATAAAGACACTTTAGGAGAAAAATCAAAATCTTTTGGACACTTTTCCCTAGGCCAAAGATCAAAGCCTAAGGGAACCACCTGTCCTTCGGTACCAAATTTCAACAAGATAGGGACATTAAGGATAGGTTCAAGGAGATTAAAATGAGAAATGAGAAACCGAAGGCGGAATCCTATGCACAATATTGCAAGCTTACACCCCCTAATCAAAGTAGGTTGATATCATCTTTTGAAATCAAGGAAGGAAAGATAAAAATGTCCTACATAAAGCCAACTATACAACAACCAAGAACATTAACAGATTTCAAGAAAATAGACTTTGAAGTATTGGCAAGGGATATTCATCCCGTTGACCAAATTGAATTTCACAAGCATGCTGGAGAAATGATTTACTCCACCCTTACAAGAAAGGCCATGGCTGCTCATCAGTTGTAGAATTCACTGAATAACATTTCAGCCAGTATTAATTGGAAAATGCCTCCTCACAGGCCAAAGACACTAGAATCAAGCCTTTGGAGGACTTGGTAATTGAATTGGGACATGATCCCAAAGACATCAAGGCTACTGAACAATTAATCAAAAACAAGAATGATGACATTGCAGCCCTCAAGAAACAGTTGAAGATACCTCAATTACAGTACCCCTAGACACAGGAAGTTTTGGAAATCCTAACAAAGCATGAAGAGTTGATGAACTTAGTCCTTAAACTTAATTATTAGTTGACGGAGACAAGAAAATAATTGGACAGTTTAATCCAATTACAACAAACTGATCTTGGAACTACCTCGGTAAATGGCATCCCAGCAGTTACCACAGCTGTTCCTTCCACATTTGTAGCCTGATTGGCTCCCACAACTCCAACCACATCACTAATAGTTTCTACAACATCTACATCAGCGACAGATACATCAAATGAAGAAGCAGGAAAATTGGTTAAATCTATGGAAGAAATGTCCATACAATCCACAGAGATGAATAAGCTCAAAGAGAAAGTGACAAGCTTGGAAACTAATTACAAGCTTGCCAAAATCATGCACAAAGAATACGTGCAAAAGGCTACCAAGATGAGTGAAAGACTGAAAGCCCTGGGAAAGGACTTAACACTAAAAGAACCCCTTGGGCAGGCTAAGGAACAACTATGGGTCAATATCATTGACTCTGTCAATGATATTTGGCAATCTATTCAGGTGATTTTTGAGAAGATAGATTTGATAAAGCTGGCTACAAAGGCCATCCAGAAAGGAAAAGTAGAATTAGGACAAATGCCAAAAGAGGTTGGCAGAATTATCCAATTCCTTAACATCAAGAATAAGTATGAGCTGCAAGAATTGGAAATAGAGGACAGAACAAAGATAATTTTGGAGGTCAAAAAGGTCCTCTCCAAGAGGATAATCATCAGAATATGCAGCTAACCATTGATAGATTTATGGCTACGTTCCAGATTTTAAGAGAAAATGGATTACCTAATCCCTTAGTGATAAATGATAAGTTGATGACATAGCAGGATTACAACAAGAAAATCAGAGAGGTAGCAAAATATTAGGTAAATACATCATCAATGAAGGCATTGCCAATAGGCAAAGTACTCTACCAAACATTTGAAAACTTGTTTTACCTCCAACATGAGGTAAAACACTTGTTTATCAATAAGCCTATTTTTGACAAATACACAGAGGCAGATGAAACATATAGAAAGATGCTAAAAATCCAATTACCTGATGATGAAACATGGGAGGAATCAACTTATTTACAGTAAAAGTAAAACATCATGGTAAAAGGATGTGGAAAAATTAGTAGAGTCAAAGTGTGTCAGATGAAAGCATATCAGATGAAAGGCTAAAGTAAATGAAGCATCCAGCATGAAAGATCAAACAACGAAGCAGATAAAAGGAAAAAGATCAAAGTTGACAGAACCAAAATAAAAGGGACAACATGAAATAGTTCAATAGTTGTCTCTATCTTCTTGCATGAAGATATTTCTTCTCTACTAGATTAGTTTTGAATATAGTTTCAGATATTTTGTAACTTCATTTGTATAAATACTTCAAAATTCGAAGTATGTAGGTGATTCTATTAGACATTTCTATAGACTTTTGATCAGAAGGCCCAGAAGGTTATTATATCATTTGCTGAGCTAGCAAGATGGATTGATAAATAAAGATCAAACATTTCCAAGGATTCATGTGTTGAGCGAATTTCAGACAAGTATTTTCATGTGTTATTGTTATTTTTCTCAAATTTATTCATAATATTTAATGTGTTTCTCAATCTAAATGTTATAACTAGGATAATACTTCAAAGCTTGTTTAATTACACTCTATCTTAATAGTTATGCATTTAAATCTTTTCTTCTGATATTTAGATTAAATAATTCTTAATTTCTCTTTGGTTTAGATTGATTTCTTAATATCCATTTTAAAGGATTCTTAATTGCCCTTTGATCTTTATTATCCCTTCATTCCTCATTCATTATCCGAGTCTGAGGACCCTTAACTTCTCTCTCATCTTGAGTGAAACCCTTTCACCCCTCTATCTTAAAGATATGAAAAACACTCTGCTATCTTGCCTTGGGAACATTCCCTTTAGTGAGTTAATCCAGTTTCATTCCCTTATTGTTTGACTCCATAGCCCAATGGTCTGAAGACATCATTTTATTCATATATCTAAGTAGATCCCACCACCCAACCTCAAATACAAATCAAAAACCCCTTGAACAATCATAACTAGCCTAAAAACATCTTAACTAAAACAAAGTTAAATTTTAAAGAGAGAGCCCTCTTTGAGCATCAGGAAGGCTAGGTCCTAATCTCCAAAAGTGGTTTGCAGTTACCTTTGGCTTTTATTTCTTTTTACTTCAAAAGAATTATCAGTGATAACACCACCTACACCTATAGTCAAATAAAAAGTAAGTCCTTATCTTAGTGGACACCTTCAACAATCCAATTCTCCTTATATTGGATACCCTTCACCTGGTGAGTAGTTTCTTCCATCATCCCCCTCCTCCTTTTGTTGGGGGGAACCTCTCATCAATGTGCCATAGATTGGTGCTCTAATTTATTTGAATATTCCTTATTCTGATTTTTCTACTCATGTTTGGAATCATGCTTTTCCCATCCTACCTGGTTTAGTTTTTATTGCACCCATACATCCTCAATCTATAACACCTACATCCCAAATTATACCTATCAATATGTACCCGAACAAGGTAAAATAAATGTGAGCCAACCTTTAAACGATGTCACTATGATTCAATATATTCTAAAGATATCTGGTACCTCCTAGATCCCACATACTTAGCCTCTAAAAGGTACCTCACAGTGTCAACTGCTTGGACAACATATTCCTCAAATTCCACTAGCACATACTGCATATGGTATGGCACAACCTCCACCAACTCCACCTTAAGTTGGAATGGTGCAAAATCTCATGGGACAATAGTATCAACGTTTTCAAGTTATCCCTCAAGTGCCTTATCAAGGCCAAAAAATCCAAACCTAGTGACTCCAAAATTTGCAAGTTTATCCTGGATCTAGCCAACAAGGATATGTGTATACTGGTTATCAAAATCCTCCCTATCCTGGTACCTAGGTTCCTCTTTATCAGAACCCTATTTATTATGGAACATAGATTCCTATTTCCTAGGCTATGATGTCCTATCCGGGGTATCCTCCTTTGGATTTTAAAAGGTAGTTACCTTTTGTGGAAACTCTTTAATTTCCAAATTTAGCTTGACTCACGAATGATCCTATTGCTCATTCTCCTTGGTGGATGATAATTTCCATCAAATTTCCTTATGATATCCCAAAATTCAATGGGAATCCTTGAGAAAACCCCTACCCGCATGTGATGATTTATAATTTTTGGTGTTCTTTGAACACCATAAATGATTATTCCGTTTGATTATGTCTTTTCTGACGTACAATTCTGAGCTCTGTAGCTAAATGGTATATTGAATTGCCTAGAGCTCCATTCAATACTTTCAGTTCCTTAGCCACTACATTCCTAACGCATTTCCAGTTGCCCATACAATATGAGAATGGAACATAACTTTCGACCAAATTTAAATAGAATAATGCTACTCATATTTTTTCTCATATTCATGAGTGGTGTCGTTGTCATCGATTGGTTAAAACTTATGTTCCTAATCAACTATTAGCAACACAGTTCATTAAATATTTATTGCCATCAATCACAAAAGATGTAGTTAAGGGTAGAGTTGTGACTTAAGAGTAATTGATTTCTCGTGCCCAATATTTGGATCTCGTTTATACCCAATATGGCATGCTTTATGAGAAAATACCAAACACTCTAAGACCCTCAAGAAATGTTCCTCAACTTCCTAGTAAAGAATCACATGTTATTGATGGCATGATTGGTTTTTCCAGTTCGTATTCTGAGAGTAAACCCTCTGGAGCTTCTCTTACAACTACCCAAAACCCTCCATATAATCCTCTTGTGTCTTCTACTTCTAATATTAATACCATTCATTCCAATAAAGGTAAATCTCAATAGAAGTAAGGGAGTAAGAAGAAAGGTAAATGCAAGAAAAAGAAAGATTCTCCTCCATAAGATAAAAAAACCAATCAGTCCTATGATTGGAAAAGAAAGCCTATATATCCATGTTGGATCTATAACGAGGAGAAATTCACTCATGACTATCATCATCGAGCGGAAGTGATTTTTTTTTTGAAATATTCTACTTCTCCCGCCATGTTGACTGGCCCATTTCCCAATCAAGAGACTCACATGGTTGCTTAGGACCCTACTTCCTCTAACTCGATTTTAATTCTTTCCTCCACAAAATCTAAATCTGATAATATGTTGGTCACCTGAAGTAAAGGCTATGGGAATTTGAATCCTTTGAATAATCAATCTAATGATTAACCTACCACCATTGGATCCTAATCTGCCTACGATTCCTATGGAACTAGCATTTGCATCCAAGGATGCAAAGGAAACGCCGTAAGGCACAGTATGTGTAAGAATATTGAAACGTGAATAGTCTTTAGCAGTTTTTTTTGTGAAAGGAAGGGGCATCGATGACGAGTTTTAATTTGAGGAAGGCATGCCGAAACGGCTGAAAAGGAATGCAAGTAGCTGCAAATATGCATTGAACCTGTCTAGAGGCCTTTGTTTGCTGCCGGTAAGAATTGTGGAGTTAAAGGTGAAGACAAATGAATGAATCAACATGAACAACAACCGGGCAACCATATTTATTTGGACAGGGCCACCCAAGAAACGATTATCCAAAACGGAAATTAAATTAGTAGGAAGATATACCGAAAACATGTAGTATATTAATTAAGGTCAATTGATTTTTCCAATAGAATATGTTAAAACCCATTGACAATGAAATGGGCGTGAGGATATAAACTATCAAAATGGTATTGATCTTGAAACATCCCTTTTTCAAGTTTCAAATGGAAAACACAAATAGGTGCGAGGACTCAAAATATCAAAATGGTATGTGATGCTGAAACATCCTTTTTTAAGTGTGAAAGGGAAAATACAAATAGTGTATTGTAACATCCTTTTTCCAAGTTTGAAATGAAAAACACAAATAGTTGTGAGGACACAAGCCATGAAATGGTAACTGATGTTGAAACATCATTTTTTTAAGTTTGAAATGGAAAATACAAACAGTGAATTGTAACCAGATAAGTCCAAGAAGGAACACAATAGCGTAAAGAAGATTGTGCTTGTCATTTCATATTTGAAGTTGTAGGAAAACATGGTGGAGGAAGCGAAGACATGAAGAAGCAGCAATGGACCTGCGAAATGTATGTTTTGTTAGAATTAGGAACATGTAAACCAGTTGCGAAAATGTATCAGTAATGCTTTGCAGGCGAGTTGTGTCAAAATGAAGCTGGAAATAATGGAAATGAAGTTACCTTTGCTATGGGGATCCATATATTGTTAGTGGAAAATGCATGGTGAATAATGTCAGGCTGAAGACCACTTGGAGGTTAATGTGCAGCTGAAATTGCATTTTTTTTTGCTTGCCAGGCTAATTGTCATTGTGGAGGTAGGTTATTTCTGATTCCATGTGGCCTGTTGCAAAAGAAAGAAAAGGTTAGAATGAGATGTATAGATAATATAAAGACATTCTAATATTTGATCATTTGACCAACATTGATTAAAGTTGGTCGATGTTGAAAGATATGAAAAGCATGCTATGAAATAGAATTAGGCAACTAAATGGAGGGAACCTTTTTTTGATCTCAAAGCATGGGTTGGAGCAGAATATCTGGAGGCGGCATTGAACGAAGAATGTCTTCTGCGTGTTTTCTGCGAGAAATGTTTTTGTTGTCCTTCGTTTTACTGTAACGATCGAAATTGAATGCGGGGTTAATCCGTAGAGCTTGTAGAGAAGGGACTCTTGAAAGAGCTGTGAATGTGAGACCTTGACGTTCTGTTTTTCGAATGTCAATTGTTGCCTTTGGAAGTGTCATACCTTCAGATTTATGTATGGTTAAAGCCCAAGCCATCTTCAATGGAATTTGTGCACGTCCATTTCTTTTTACTGCTGTAATAAGTAAGTGAGTGGGGTTTCTTTCATCCCAAGGAGGCCCAATGTATTTGGGAAAATCCACGACAACAAATGCTGGAATTTGTGGTGGTGCAGTCATTTCTTTGTAAAATATGGTCACAATTTTTCCGAGGGAACCATTAACAAGTCCGGCCGAAACCCAAAGGTTGGAAGTCAGCATAACTTTTTCGCCATTGCATAGTAATACAATTCGCTCAAGTTGCTCATCTTCAGAGGGAATACTGGAATATGTGTTGTCATCTTCAGTAATGGATCTTGCAATCGGAGTGTTTAGAGATTTCATCATCTGCTTATTATGGACCATTGTCTGAGCATTTGTTGGAAACAGATGCATGGAATCCTAGAATGAACATATTTCTTCCTCCGACAAAAAGGAATCTGTGCGCGACATGAGTACGTTGTAGTCGTCGATTGTTGGATTTGCATCTCTAATGTTCTGGAGAATGTTCCTGAAAGTAACCTGTGCGATGTCATCGCCTTGTTGACGAAATATCGTGTCTAATGTGATGACTGTGTTGAAGGTGTTCCACAGTGCGCTTCCATGGCTCGTCCCTGCATATAGAGGAATTTCTTTGACGGGTGGCAACTGACCGAGATCACCAACCAATATTATGGAACAACCACCGAAAGGGGTGTTTTTTTGGCGGGGAAATGCTTCGCGAAGACGTTCATCAATATGGCTGAGAAGCTTTGGCCCAATGAAGCTCATTTCATCGATTAGTATGTATCTTATATGTTTGAGTTCTTCTTGGAATTTTACAAGAGCATTACCTTCTAAAGGCGTAAAATCCTTTAGAGGAAGGTGCAGAGCAGAATGAATTGTCGATGCTTGTATGTTGAAGGTGGCAATCCCTGTAGGAGCGAGGAGCATGATCGGGGAAGGTCCCGGGCTTGCCAGGCCCATGAGAATATCTTTGATGCAATTAATGAGGAGGGATTTTCCCGTACCAGCAGTGCCTTGTATTATCATTCTCAGAGCGGGTAAATAATCCTTACTAGAAAAATGAGTAGAAATAATATTTAGAGCTTTTCTTTGCATTAGAGATAAAGTAGTAAGGGTCGCCAGGATATGTTGATGTGTTTGAAGAATCTGGTGGATGGAGCGGCTATTCTCAATGAATTGTATTGCACTATTTTGTAGATCCAACGGGATAGTGGTATGATTCCAGTTATGGGTGTCATCAAAGCCACGAAGACCAAGCATGTCAAGATCATTTATGAGAAGCTCATTTGTTGGGTGTAATTGGGAAAGTAATTCCCATTCATTTATTTCCATGGTGTCTGCTGCACTGGTTTCGTTTATAGCTGAGGTATCATCTGTGACAACCTTAAAATCAGATAGAGTGCAGTGTTGATGCCAAAGATTGTAGAATGGACGAAATGTTTCCCAATTTGCGGTGAATTCTGTAGGAGAATCTCCTATATCCTGGACGATATGGTGAAAAGGTTTGTATAGCATAAGTTCAACCCTGCAAAATTCAGTGTAGCAAGGTTCAGTTATGGATGGTATGGAGGAGTAACGTGGTATGACCCGAACAATTGCTTGTGTAGGCCTTTGTTTCCATTTGTTTGTTTTGCGACGAGGATCATATGACCAGGACCTTGCTAATTCTATTAGTGATGTGGCCTCTAGGGTGGAAGGGCACTGGATATATGTGTCTATGATGTGTGGGGATGTAGTGGAGGTGGCGACCGTTTGCGGAAGGCAAGAATTTTCTGGCTTACATTTAAGGAAACAAATGGCCGACTACACAATGTTAAGGGCAATTTTTGCAGCATATGGCAGGTTTCCTGCGCTCCAATGTCACGATCAACAAGGGTTTCAGCAAGAAATTTTCGAAATGCGGATGTTGCTGGGTCAGCAATGGGTGAAGCAAGGACAATTCTACGTAGCATTTGGTGGAAGCTTTCAGATTTTTTTCTACTTTGGATGCATATTTGGCGATATATTTTTGCACAGCGTGTATGGAGAGCACTGGTTGGCAGTCAACATTTGCACGCCAAATAGATAGGATGGTAGGGTTATGGCTATTGAGTCGATCGTCATTGCGAGCAGGGGTGTATGTTTTTTGGCCACTGGAGTCAATGAATAAGGCTGATTTTGGGTGTAATTCCCACGGTGCTTTATAACGACATTGGAGTGAGGACCCTTTTTTTCTTAGGCACGTGCTTTCCGAGCATTTTGTGTGACGTTCAACACAGTTGACGAGCTGTTCATAGTCACTGGAAGGATTGGTACTGAATATTTGCTGTGTGGACAATAGACAAGGGTCTTTGGGATCTGGCCTAGCATTTGGTTGGCTTGAAGTTGAAGGAGCACGAGGGTTCCAAGCAGAAATATATTTGTCGAAGAACTGCCTTGCAATATCTACTGCTTCTGTGTCTTCCCAGTTGAGGCTCTCCATATCAGGTGTATTTTCGATCCAAAGGAAACCATGGATGTGCGCAGACCCCCTGTGTTGCCATTCATACCTATCAAGTATGCGTTTTTGTAAGTTAATTTTGCAATAGGCGAGGAATGTTGTTTAGAGTTCTTGGAGGGAAAAAAAAAATGCGGCAGAATGCGTACCTGTACCAGTAATATTTTGTATTCAAGTGTTTCTCCAAGATAATTTCACGAAATGCTGTGAATCTATGGTGCATATACAGCGATGTTAAATGTGGGTAAGATACAATGTTTTAATTTCTCCACTTTTGTTGTTTTTCACTATCAGAAGGAAGACATCCGGGCATGATTGCATGAAGATCAGGCCACTTTGTATCAGCTGCACTCAATGTGAAGAAGAACGTCGGGTAGCCAAGTTGAGATATCACGTCCGTTAGTTCATTTTTAGCTTTGTGCCAAAACGACCTTGTTCCAAGTAAAGAGCTATCGAAGCGCATGACTTGCTCTGCCAACTGCTCATCCGGAAACTGCTGTAAGCAGAGGCTTAGATCCTGAATAGATACTAGAAAGTTATTTGTGATGTTATTTTTCACAAAAAACGATGCTGTTGCTTGACTGCGATGCCACATCATGAGATTATATATGTAATAACGAAAGCGTGGGTGCTTTCCAAATCTGTTATCGTAGTAACGTATGAGATGGAGTGCATATTCATGTAATTGCACTGCTTTCATTCTTGGCTGATTCGGCATTGCAGCTCCTGTTGGGAAAAGGGCAGGGAAAGCCATAGAGAGTAGACCTTCTGTGTTGTATTCGTTGACTAGCGATAAACCAATTGTTGGCCACTCAATTGCAGTATCAGATTGGTGGTTGTAAGCATGCAAATAATGGCGGATTTCTTGGATTTCTGTATTTGTATTAGGTATGATGGGGACGAATGATGATGTTTGGTCTACGGATGGGTTTGTGAAATCTTCAGTGAGCTCATGGGGGGGTTCAAGTGGAAGGGGGACAGCGGCTTCTGCAGTATTGGAATGGTGAAGGGAGGAGGAGACGTCAGTGGGGATTGCTGGTAAGGATGCCAGTGCATTGGTATCAATACGAACATTCTTATAGTATGGGTCATTTGCCAATTTGTATTCTAATGCAATGAGAACGCGATGCCTACTGACAATGAAATCATAAGCCTTATGGTCATTACTATGACGTGTGACAATGAGGATGTCCAAGTGTTCAAAACGTCGTGGCAACATGTTTGCGATTTTTGTAATGTCTTGAGGAAAACAAATTGTGTGGCCACTGTATTTATACTGCCCACCACGTGCATGTGTTACTTGAAGTATAGGGTTAACCCTAGCAATGAGAATTTCTTCTATCTGTGAAAGAGATGCAAGGGTAGCTGGTTGAGGACCAGGGTCCATGTTGTTTGATAATGAGAAGCGATGACCCTTTGTTTCAGAGACGCATCTGGAGCAGCAATACATGTGGTTGGAATTGCGGATATGTATTCCCAGATATGATTCAAGACAAATGGAGCATGGGAATTTAGGTGGAAGTTTATTAATATTTGCACGAAAATCTCGATGTGCTTGATTAGTATAAATGTTGTTGAAATCATGTGCGAAGGATGGGTCAGGGCAATGACCAATGGATGTATTTGTTTGAGAGGTTTGCTGAGAAGATAAAGAGTCGGATAATTGCAAGGGAGGATTGTTTTCAGGGTGGGCCATTGCAGACGAGGAAGGTTGGTTTTCCTTTTGTTTTTTGTTTTTTTTACATTCCCCGGTGTCTTTTCTTGATTGGTAAAGCTCACGACGCCGTGCATTTATTCGTTCTTTATTTGTTGCATAGTATCTTCGAGCACATTCATTATTAGAAGAAGAAGCCATTCGCAAAATTTATGGTACCTATAAGCAAGAGAGGGGAAAAGAAGAATGTTATTTGGAGACAACAACCATGCGATTGCAGGAAAGCGAAAGAAGGGTAAAAAACGCAATAGAAAGCAAAAGAAGGGAAAAAAATCCAAGCTCTAAATAGTTCCATGGGAAATTTTTTATTTGAGTAATGTTTTTGAAACAACATATTAGTATTTTTTCTATATACATGTAGGTAGTTTGACGTGTAAATCTGCTGAAAGGGAAAAAAATTTGAATTTGTCTACGCACATAATGCTAGGTACAATGGAGAACAATATTCATTTCAATGGTATATAAGAAAATTTCATAAGAAGGCATGCAACAGTATATCTTGTAAAGTTGTATTTATAAAATTGGACAATAGAAATTGCTAAAAAGCAAGGAACACATTTTGAAAGATTTGTCTACAATGGAGAGATGTTCTGAATTTCTCGAAGGATGTTGCTACATTCTGCCATGAAATGCAGCTTTTCTTCTTTTATGATAACGCATTTCAAGCATGGAACCTCTTTAAAAGTTTATGTCTTCACCGATAATGTGAAGATATGATTTGTCCATAGAGCCCTAGAGACAATTTCCTTGATAAATTCTGGATCTGAAGACAATATATAGAAGTCTTTGGCATTATTTCCTAGAATTGTAGAGCCCGCATCTTCGAAAGCAACAGTTGAAGGCAATTCACCAGTGTGATCTTGTATGTCAATTTTCAATAAGTGTCTGTAATCACAGTCGCGTACTTCAGCATTTCATTTTGGACAGAACCACAACCCTGTATTTTGTGGAATAAGTTTTTTCATGCATTTTTTCCCGCCAACGAGAGACGGGCAAGAAATGTAGTAAAAACTATCCATCCCAATTTTTGTTATTGTGCCCTTTAATTGGAAAAAAGTTGGTTTCTCAAAGGAATCCATATTGTAAATGTCAGAAATTGTTATTTTTTTTGTTGGTGGCCAAAAGGAGATCTTGTTGTCAAAGATGTAAAAGCTGCACTCGAACCTTCTTTTTTAAACCACGACTTTAGCACATGAGCCTCTTCAATGTCAGGATCTACAAGAATAATGGTTCTTGCTGTAGTGCTGATATTTTTTCCATTAAATTCTCCAACGCGTGCAGATTTGATTGCAATGATGGGGTTATTTCCCGTAGCACATAGGGAGGAGATTTCTTGCGACACGGCATTAAAATTATCTCCCCAAAATATTGCATCTATGCTATACTCTGACATGTCGCGAAGCTGTATTGTTTGTTTATTGACTTCAGAGCCATCTTTTCTACGTATGGTGCACACACCAGAAATGTCCGTGACAACACTGAGAACATCAACAATGGAGTTGACGGTTGTTGTTCTGATATCATTAATTGATTTTATATTGAATCGCACCATTGGATTATGTTTTTTTTCGCCGGCAACATGTTCTATGGTAGATGTTGCATTCAACAAAATTTCCCAATCATTGTTCAAGTGGTTGTATTGCTTATTAGCCATTTTCACATTCCCTTTAGAGACAATGTAGACATTTCCATTTTGGATTTTGTCGAAAAAATTATCTGCGACAGTGTTGAAACATGTAATATGTATTTCTCCACCCTCTGCATCGAAGAGGTCGAAACCAAACACTCTACCGGGTCCATATTGATTCTGAAATTGCCGAAGAGCTGTTTTCCTTTGGACGTATCCTTTTATGCACCAATTTGAGTGGTAAGGGTTTAATGATTTGATGGGAATTTGAACTGGCAGAACAGACGGAGTGGAGTAGTTGGAAGAGGGTAGTGTCTTTTTGATGAAGGTTGCGGGTCTGATGAGGATGGAGTGTTTTCATTAGATGTGATGGGGACACTCAAAGTTTTTGGATTGCCAATCAAGGGTGCAAATGAAGTAGATATTTCAAAGTCTATTAGCTTTATAGACCTACACAACAATTGAGAGCCATAGGAATAATTGTTAGGAGCGACTGTGGTATAAAAAAAAAATGCAAAATTTTGAAATAGGAAATTCATAACAAACTTACGTTGATGGACCAATAGCCGAGGCAGCCCAACTTTTAACATTTATAACAGAGCCCTTTTGTAGCAAGCCTGTTGATACGAGATCATTGAAATCTTGTGGAAGTATGATGTGTTTTTTATGTGTTCCGTCTAAAAGTGCAGTACGATATCGCGGAGTTGTTTTTTGCACTGACTGTATTGGCTCAAGCTCAACAATTTGCAGACATGGTTGGATATGAGTTGAGCCAGATAACATTGAGGAAATTGCATTTTCAGTAAGGTTTGTTGTCATTTTCTGGTGCAAAAACAAAACGCAAAAAATGTTGTTTTCTCTGCGTAAAATGTTTAAAATTCACTACATTCCTACAACATTACTTGAAAAAATATGAATTAAAGGGCAAAGGGAAAGAAGCATGTTCAATTTTTTTTTTTCTAAATGAGTGGGCATCGAAGTTTGTAAACACAAAGAAGAGAGACATTTATCAGAACAACTTCCATTACGAGCTTTTTTTTTGAAGCATAGTTCCACCAAGCGAAGAGGAAGAAGGAGAGGGAGGAATAAACGAAGTAGAAGGTTTGGGAGTAACTCTAGTACCACCTGGTTGCTGTCATGATGGCCCAAGAATCATGGTGTTTTGAATGGCAGGGTTGAGGAAAGCCATACCGGCAGGTGAATTACAAGCCCTAGAAGGGACAATGTAGCCATATGAGGTACACCAACTTCTCCCCTAGAGGAGAAGGGAGTAGGATTCCCCCAAGGGGAAATCCTTGACTGGTGGGCTCCATTTTCTCAACCTGAAACCAACGAGGGAGCAGTGAGGTTATTCCTATTCGAATAAAATCTATGACGCTTTGACACAACTTGCTTTTTCAAATTTTAAGAGTCGAAAAAAGCCAAAGATGACTCTAGTCGCCTCTGATTTTGGAAACTCTAGTATCATTTGGTTGCTGAGTTGTTTCTTCAAGAGTCACGTGGTTTTGAATGACATAGGTTGAGAAAATTCATACTGGGAGGCCAATTGGAAGCCCTGGAGGGGACAATGTAGCCATATGAGGTGCAACAACATCTCCCCTAGAGGAAAAGGGAGTAGGGTTCCCGATAGGGGAAATCCTCGGCTGGTGGGCTCCATTTTCTCACCTTAAGAGCAACGAGGGAACAATGAGGCTATTTCGATTTAAATAAATTTTATGATGCTTTGACACAATTTTCTTTTTCTATTTTTAAGAGTCGAGAAAAAGCTAAAGATGACTCTAGTCGCCTTCAATTTTTTAATGAGCCTGAAGTGACAAGTGCTCAGATGGTCCTTTTCTTTTAAGGAGTCCGAAAAGAATGAAAGTGACTACTCTGGATATCTAGACAGTGGGATTACGAAACCAACCGCAAAACTGCAAAATACTTTTTAAGGTACGGCAGTCAATCTTCCCGAATGTTGTGTTCAGTGCATTGCGATCGATAGGGCGACAGACACGGCTTCCTAAGGATAAAGGATA
>APFE030479372.1:0-31771 GCA_000404065.3 Pinus taeda
TGTGATTAATTCTTATCAAAAGTTTGTGAGAGAGCCCTCTCTGACCAAGGAGGCTAATCTTTGGTCTAAAGCCTGGTCTGAAACAGTTGCATGAGATCTGACTAAGTAGCAGCCCTTAGTACATGGTTTTGTGACAACAAGCGCTTTAATGAACCTTCAGAAAATCGATCTGTCAGGGTGTGTAAATTTGAAGAGACTTCCAAATTTCTCCGAGAATTTATCGAACGTTCATACTATCAGTCTGAGCAACCGTATAAGTTTTGAGGCGCTTCCAGATTCCGTAGAGAATCTACAGGGACTGAGGCATCTCCATTTGGGTTGTTGTAGCAGGTTGATCCTCTCCAATGAAACGTTTGGTAACATCACCACGCTGAAATGCTTAGATCTCTCAGGGTGTCTCCAAATAGAAGTATTACCTCTCCAGGTGCTACAACAATGGTCCTTGAAAAGGTTAAATTTGTTAAGGACCAACATAAGAGAGTTGCCCAGTGCACCTACTGTATGCCTAAAGAATTTGGAAGTTCTGATCTTAGGAAGCCCGCTGTTGAAAGTGCTTCCACCATGGCTCGGTTCCCTAGAGAATTTGAAAGAATTGCTGCTGCATGGATGCCGGAAATTGAAATGTCTGCCCGATTCAATCGGACAGTGCAGTCAGATGAGAAATATGGAGATTTCAAAATGTGGAATACAATATTTACCAGACTCTGTCATGCAGCTGAACAATCTGGAAATTCTAAGAGTACGCGGCTGCCCATTACGCGAACTACCATTTAAGAATCTTGAGTTAACAGAGTCTTCCGAGGGGAGGCAATTGGATTCTTCCATTGGCAGAGGTATGAATGGACTACGTGAGATGCATCTGCACCTCACAGAAATATCGGAGGTGTCCTTCCCGGCAGGTGTCTGTCCCAACCTTGAGGAACTGAAGATCAGGTGGTGTAATGATCTGGTGGAGGTTGGAGCATTGCCAACTACCCTAGAACATCTAGATTTGAAGGGTTGTGGTGCATTGAAGAAAGTAGGAGGGCTGTGTGGTCTTGCACAACTTGAGCGGCTGGACATAAGGGGATGTTGCGCTCTGAAAGTAGAGGAGCTGGCAGGTCCTGAAACTGTGATATCCATGGACACATTACGGCCAATTTTGGCATCTTTGGAGATATTGAAGACCCCGTTGGAGACTTACGACCCCGACGAGGAAGAAGAGGAGCAGAAGAGGACGGCAGCGCTGGATAGCGGTGATTTACCAGATTATCTTTCTTGTCTGGGGCAGTATTGAGGTAGGACTACATGACCATTTATTATTAAAATATTTCGAATATATCTTTCAAACCAATAGTCTTGTAAAATAATTTTTATTATTAAAATATTTCGAATATATCTTTCAAACCAATAGTCTTGTAAAATAATTTTATAATTATACAAACAAATAGGTCAAGGTAGTTTATTTTTCACGCTAAAAGCTTATAAAAATTATATTTTATATGTAAATGAATTTTATAGTTTAGTTTGAGAAGTAACTGGTAATAAATTGTAAATTGTGTGAAGTGGATATATTAATTTTTTGGATTTGGATAAATTTTGGTGAGTAATAACTATTAGTAGGTTTACACGTTTACAATTTTACTTACATAAGTGTTGACTAAAACATAAATAATGATGAGAAGTAATTCTAGGTAAATATATTTATTTGCATCTTATTCCTATCCATTTTTTAGGCAAGGACTTGATTAAATTATAATGGGAACTAGGGTTGGAATTTGGATTCCTCTAATTGGGATGCTTCTAGTTGCTTCTAGTTGTTTTGTAACGTCTAAACACGTAACCTTGATACAAACAAACATGGAATAATGTTTGAGCCACAAGCTTTTCCAGCTCAACCAAAAGTGACCCTTCATTCATCCCATCCCTCAATGGGCTGCTTCTAGCTTTAAGAGAAGTGGGAGGACTCAAGAGCATGCATGGGAGATTGACATGGAATCAAGAAGGAATAACCTAACAAAAAAAAAATAAAGCAGAGAACTTTAGATGTATGTCTAGAGAAAACTTGTGCTTGCATGAGCATGATACAACAAATTGTAGGCAATATATTCGTGAACTACATGTGACCCTTTATTCATCCCATCTATGGTTGGGATGCTTCAAGCTCATGAGCATGAATGGAAGATAAATATGGTTTTTAGAAAATAAAATGTATTAAATATACCCAAAAGAAGAAAAGGGATTTGGAAGTATGTCTAGAGAAAACTTGTGCTAGTATGAGCATGATGCAACAAATTGTGGGAAATTTTATCCCTTTCTTGCATAGAACTTTGAGATTGCACACAACTTTCTGGACACATCTCATCATCCACTAGTTCAAATGCCAACTCTGGATCAAAATCCTCATTGTGTTGCTCACAAATATTATCTAGCACATAGCATGCTCCAAGAACAACTGGAAAGTCAAGCAAATTCACCTCAGTGCGCTTTTCTAGACAACGTCACCTCCCTTTCAATCAACCAAATGCATCCTTTACAATCTTCTGAATCTCTCTTATCTTATAATTGAAAGGTTGTTGAGTCCAAGATTATGTTTGACATATGGAACTAGAAACCAATCTAAGAGTGGATAAGCTAAACCATTCATTTCCAACTTGAAAAAGATCAAAATTCTTTAGGTTTAAGTCATCAGACATAGAACCTTGTAAGACTATATAGATATTAGTGAAGGAGCTAGTGCTATCTACGAACTCCCTACAATACAATAGAGTGGGATGTTCTTTAGTTTCTCTTAGTGTTCCTTTTATTGAAGTAAGTAGTTGTAGTAGCCTTGGGAGAAATAATAGGAACATGAGTAGTGTACATGGCCCCAACTTCACTTTAGTGCACTTTTCTAGACGATGTCACCTCCCTTTCAATCGACAAAATGCATCCTTTACAATCTTTTGAATCTCACTTGTATTATAATTGAAAGCATGTTGAGTCCAAGTAATATTATGTTGGACATATGGGACTAGAAGCCAATCCAAGAGTGGATAAGCTAAACCATTCATTTGTAACTTGAAAAGATCAAATTCTTTAGGACTAAGTCATCAGACATAGAACCCTATAAGCCTCTACATATATTAGTGATGGAGCTTTTGCTATCTACAACTCCCTAAAATGTAATGGAGTAGGATGTTCTTTGGTTTCTCTTAGTGTTCCTTTTATCGAAGTAAGTAGCTATATTAATCTTGGGAGAAATAATAGGAACATGAGTAGTGTACATGGCCCCAACAACCTTAGGAATCCCAGAAATTCTTTCAAACTCTTTCATCAAGCCCTACATCCAATCATTGGAAATCCCCATAATATATTTAGGGAGAAGCACCTAGCGAATAGCAACACAAAATTACAATACCAACTTATCACAACTCAACATCCCCAATTCACATCTCTTGGATACTAGATGCAATGGATCTCTAGTGGCTAGTCTCTCTATGAAAACAACCACTCTTTGACTCACAGGGATTGTTTTCCTCAACATTGTGTCCTTGGGAACCATTGAATTCAATTCTTCGCAAATATGATTGAAATTTTCCCTACTCATTTAGAAGGATTTATGGAAATCTAAATCAGGGAATCTTGGATGATTGCATTGTTACCACCAGGTATATGATGCAAGACATATTTTAAAGATTTGTGGTTTATATCAGAAGCCTTGGTTGAGCTTATTCATTCTTAAAATTTATATTTTTATTCAAATTTAAAGTAAAAAACTTTTATGCTCTCAAATAAGAATTTATGTTTTGGGTAAATCAATCCTTAGAAAAATAATAATAATTCTTATTTTTATTTATGTTCACAATATTCAAAGTTGGATGAATTTTTTATTAGTTCAAAGTAAAAATCAATCTTCAAGACATTGAAGATGAAAATTGAATATCTAGAAGATGGACCTGGTTCTAGACAGTGAAATATAAATTTGGACTTTGAAATAGAAATTCATTTAACAATGAATATTTCAAATATAAATGAAAACCAACACCACAAATGTATTAATAATTATTATTGTTACAAACAAAAATAAAAGATTGACCAAATGCTTAAATTTTCCCTTCTTGTGATTTGTTCTTTACCCAAAGACTTCTCTAAACACTATGCTGGGTGGAAACAACTGCACCAAGCGCAACTACCCCAAACCCGACCTTCTTTGTAACACTCTCCTCCCACATATACCCAAGCAACTGGCTAGTCGAGGTAAACATGTGATGAGAGGTCACTATGATATGATTTAACCTCCTGAGTCATGTTAAGGGTGTGGAACCGATAGAAACACACCATACAAACATTCAACATCAGCATTAGGACCCTCAGGAACTAATCCAACCTTTCTGCCAACTAGCCCCTGGGTCCCACTGAGATTTTGGACCACCTGACCTCTGCACGCTCTCATGTTATGGGCATGCCAACATCCAAGGACCTCTAGGCGCTCTCATAGGCATACAAGCCAGTGCCCAGGGACTAGTTTTCACAGTGCTATGCTAACGTCCCCACGATTTGAGCCACTTTTTCAGGCCTAGAGCCCAAGTCACTGCCCAGAATTGAATGACATCTTCAAAATAGTAAAATAACAGGGAAATGATAGTACAAATGCAATTACTTGAATAAGATCTTTGATTGGACCCCTACTAGCCATGACAAGCATTTCGTCAAACATATCATGAATATGTAATCTACAGGTGTAAATAATAGATCTGAGCATAGGGGTCTCATATTTAGCTGAGAATCGCTAAGAAACTTTGAGGCCTCAACACATCAACTACCATTTCATCCATTAGGTCATAGATAGATTTTTCATTCATTTACAGGTAAAAACATGATGAGAGCCATACATAGCTACTTTCATAAAACATATATATATAACCGACACAATAGCAACAAAAATACGAAAGAAATCACAACCATATAAAGCACATATAACCAATATAATACTCATAGAATTACAAGGAGAAATAACTTCATATTGATGATGTAAAATCCAAAACCGAGATGAGACTTCCATATTCCACCCGACCATAGAATGGCTGAGCCAAATCACTCTTCAACCATTCACCCCAATGCCATATTCCAAGCATGAATGTGGGATCTCAGAAAACACATTAATCCAAAACCATTCAGGGCTTCCAGAGGCCAACCACATCAACCCATCAAAAAATGATTCCACCTCATGGTCGGACATCATAAAACCATCATCAGATTCGTCTCTATCCAAGCCTTTCAGGGCTCTAGAGCGTTTGTTCCAACAAAGGCTCTAGGAATAGTAACTCAACCCACAACTGCCCCCGGGCTCTAGAGCGTTTGTCCAACCAATGCTCGAGGACTAGTAACTCAACCCACCAAGGGTTCGAGAGCATTTGTTGAACCAACGTTATAGGGCTAGTAACTCAACCCAAGCTGTTACAGGGCTCCAGAGCATTTGTCCAACCAAGGATCCAAGAACTAATAACTCAACCCAAGCTAAGGAAACATGAGAACCAACCAAAACAAAACAAGGAAATAAACCCACAATCTCCATGGCTATCTAGGAAATGACAAGCCTAGGAAATCCACTTTAAATCGAGGCAATCCTCCATGCCAGTCACAAATCATGACCAATAATCCACATGCATATGCCATGCATGCCAAAACTAGTGAGGAAAACATACATGCAACTTGGTACCTGCAAGAAAATCCCACTGTAGCTACTGATCTCAATGTCCTCTTGCACTTTCTTACTCTTCCTTTTCCTTCTTGCTCCAAAAATCCAAGTATGACACACCCTCCAATAGTGCTCCAAGAAAAATCTAACTATCCAAGAGTATGAGAGAGAGAGAGATAATAATGAGAGAGCTCCAGCATTGAACTAAATAAAGGTTACCAACTAATCCTCATAAGCATTTTTATCAATGAGGCCTCTATTTTATTCATTTTCCATTATTTTCCTTCATTTTCGTCCTCACATGCAACCTGTGACCTTTCACCTCCCCTTTCTCCTAGTTTCCATTATTTTCATAAATAAATGTACCAAAAACGCCATTTTTCCTTTCCAAAGCCTTAGCCATTGCCTTTGCCAATTTCCTTAGCCATTAAACAACCACAAGTGATCCCCATCACTATTCTTTTTTCCCAACATTTAACTTGGAATAAGTGTCCCATCAACCGTGGTTATTATTTTTCCTTTATTAACTTTTATTACATGGAATTTTCACAAAGGCTATTACACTCTTGAGCCTACATCTCTCCATATTTTCCATTTGGTTATAGTATTCTTGCATGAAATTATAGTATTCAATCATAATCTCAATATTCCTCTTGTGACTTTTCTCAAACATCTCCCTCTAAAGCTTGTAATTTATGCCCCTCTTCCTTCTCTTGTCTTCCTCCACTTTTCTATCGGTCCATCTCAGAAGGATTCTTCAATTTCCTCAGATCCAAGATACCCCGAAAGAACTTCATCAATTTAATGAAATATTTGGATTGATGGGATTGATAGCTCCCAAACCATGTAGATTCCACTTCTTAGTTCTTCTCCAAAGCACAGGGAAAAAAATTATGTGCAAATATAGAACTTTGTTTTATTCACATTGCTTGCCATTATTACAACCAATACGCTCCCTATTTTAGTATTCTTGACTTGGGATTTTATCAAGCCATTTTAATGTTGCAATTTCAATGAAAACAAATGGATTTTTTTTCCACCAATGTGAACAAAGAAAGTTTCCTAAGAAGAAGTCTCCATATCAAGGACTCTAGAGCTGACCGAAGGCTATCCTCCATGCTTTGCATCCTCTCCATGATCATAATCACATGGAAGTAATGTGGGGGTATGTGGTGGAGAGTTTGTATTCAAGAAAGCACAATGTATTAGAAGTATTTTAATATTTCATAAATGGTGATAGACATCATTCTTCATGAGCTAGAGCTTTCAGATCTTTAAATTGATATGTTTGGATTCTGGAGATCTGGTACAAATTGTAGTTGAAATGACAATTTTTTTGTTCCATAGGTGACACTGCGATGTAGGATATTTTTCACATGCCAGTGGTGGCCCATAACGTATTATGAATAAATCAACAGAGAAAATTTTATAGTCATATGAAGAATCAATATTGTAAAAAAAGTTACTACATACAACATTGTTGGCTACTAGGGGCCTGACCCAGGTTCAACAGTGAGTTTAGCCAAACAAATCTCGGTACTACCAGCCCTTTCGGCAACAATCTCCGGAACGCGAACTGAGGTCTCACCTGAGGTAGTATGGGAGGGTGTTGGAACCAAGTTTCCGCACCCTAGGGATGTCTTGATGTGGGAGATCGGTACCTGATCCAGCCTTCACACTCACTGGATTAAGCATACCCAACAATTTTTGGTGTTCCGTGGAACCGCGTAGCCTTACCTGTAGTGCGATCTAGGTTAATTACCCAGTTCTTCCTTAGTTAGGGTTTGTTTGTTAATTACTAAGATGATATTTAATCCTAGCCATACATATAAGTGCGCACAGATAAAGAAACAAGTATCATCAACACATAACATTCAATTGCAGATCCATGAATTCGATTCACAATATAACAATCAACTGATCTTTATTATTAATCTCTTCAAACCTTGATCCAATAAACACTCGACTCCTTCCTACACACACAGTTGCAAGGGTCCGCGCACTCAGTTGCGGACTCTACTAGGCCTCTGCACACTCAGCTGCGAACTCTACTAGGCCTCTGCGCACTCAGCTACAAAGCCTCTACCCTTTACTATAACCCAAGACTCAGACTTACAGACTCAGAGCTATTTCATCATCTCATAACTTCATCAAACTCTCCCAAGCTGATTTCTACCCTTAGAGCCCCGATCTATTTATACAATCCCATGGTCCGCGGACAATGGGTAGGCCGACACACTCTATATTAAATTTACAATATTTTAGGGTAGACTACCCTAGACTCTTCCGCTCCACACCCACATTTTGTGGGGTCTTTACATTCCATGGACCAAAACTTGGTTTTAAGCCCCAAAAACTCATTTATGGGGGCTCTGCTACCCAACAGGCCCCCAACACAATGAACATGACTCGCCCCAAGACACTCAGATGGTCTGTTGATCTTTTCATGGAGTCCATCTAGCAACTTCTGCACTTTTCTTACATTGGAAACACACTCTTCTACTGTCTGTTGTATCAGTTGGGTGTGACTCTCTGATGCATCATTGCCAAGGGCACCTTATTGCCTTAGCACAAATGCATTCTGCATTTGTTCTAGCTTTTCCTCGATTGTGGCGGTGACCAGGAAGGCTTCCTTAAGCCAAAACTGAATGCACACTTTAAGCATTTCTTCTTTTTGGTGCGTAACATCCACCTGTACCTCGAGAGCCTGCGCTTCCTTCATCCTGGAAAGGCGCTAAGTAAGGGCGACCATCTGTGCGGTCCCTCTGATATTGTCATATGCTTGCTGTAGCTACCATGCTTCTGCCTCCAATTTCTATATGGTTGGATCTTCTTGCAATGAAGTGAGCATGAGGAGGGACTGATCTAACAATTATGTGCAGTCTTGTATTGCGTGCTCTATTGCTGCCAACCCTGATTGAATGGCACGGTGGCGTTGCTCTCTAACTTCCGAGGGTGTAGAGGGCTGCGCCTTCAGCTGCAACTCAGCGATCTGCAAGTTTAGCTCCAACTAAACTTTCGCGGCCTCCTCTTGGGCCCTACGGAATCCTGCTGCCATGTGGTGAATCTTCTCAGCTACTGGGAGTTCTGCTAGCACAGCCAGTTTTGGTACACTGATATAGGTCTCCTCCATGGCCTATTCCAATCCTTGGGTGTGTACAACCAGGTCATTGCACTGTAGACTGATCTTCTCAAGGTTTCCCTTTTGCTCCATTAAGACCTAGAGGGCGCGACCTTCCCTGGCGCAGAGCTCAGTGACTACCCCATCCTACAGCTAGTATAGGGTTTCCTTGGGAAGGGCGGCCAAATTCAACACCCAGCCCTTAATCGTGGCCACATCACCCTCAGTTGCAGCTAGAACTGCGCCTTCTAGTAATCCAATTATATATGTTGTGTGGGCGCGCACTAGCTAACTAGCGTCGGATGGCCCTGTCGCGCTGTGTGGTGGAATCATTCCTGGGGGTCTCACTTGTAATGCCTGCAACTGTTCTCTGAGCGCCCCCATCACAATCATTTGCTTTGTTAGTAATTCCTCCAAGGCATCCGTTGTCTCTGATACCTTTATCCTTTTCCGCGGCGCTAATTTCTCTTGGATGCACGATCTCTTAAGTTGAGTTGGGGTAGGGTCCGTGTGTTCCTCTGGCTGATCCTCCCCCTGTATGTCTGGCTCCGTGGACATTTCCTGGCCTTCGTTGGGCTCCTTGATCGGCACGGTTGTGGTCTCTTCTGTCTGTGCTGTCGATGTTGCCTCGGTCGCCTTCAATTGTGTGGCCTTCTCTTGTTCCTGGCGCCTTTTTTGAGCCAGGTGCGTGATGCGTAGCTTGGCGTCCTTCTTCCGCTGCTGCTCGGAAATCTTCTCCATTGCGACCAAGTCTGGGGTGCACCACTCTAGAGGCAATGACTCCATTACCGCAAAGATTGCATCATCCGTTGTGATGAACGAGAGCTTTACCCATGTGCACGCAGGATCCTTGTGGGCATGAATATACATGTTATGCATATTCACCTTGAATTCCGTTGCGCTTTACAAATTGTTATGCACTGTCGGGGACAAGCGCGGCCTGCGGTCAATCCATGTTCGTATACTCGCCTCTACGAACGCCTAAAACACATTTATTTCATGAATCCTCATCGCATCTTTTGTCGCCCATAGTGAGGCATACCTCATAGCTTCGGGTAGGTCGCCTTTGACCACGGGAAATTGGTTGTGCTTCGACAGCTCTCCTGCAACCAACATGATGGATAAGAGCAACCACGCTTAGTGGAAGGTCTCACCCTACTCCTGGGCCTCTCTACAATTTGTCAAAAGTTTGTTGCAGAGGAACCGTGCCCAGTTGAACTAGACCCCCTCTATGCACTTCTCTGCCAATGCAATTACAGTTGCTGGTACTTCGTCCGCGCGACATTTCCTCATCAGCTTACCAGCCAGTAGCTGGGTAGCTATGCACACCCTCCGGTCCTTGGTGCTTGCTATTGAATACCCTCTTTACTTCTTCTCCAGCTTATATTTGGCTTTCATTGCTTCTGCGAGAATTGAGTCGCTACTCTTTCCTGTTATGGTAGTGGGGTCATTCCCTTGGACTGGTAGTCGGTAAATCCTGTGAATTAAGTCGGCAGTGATGGGAATCAGCTCCTCCAACCAAAGGTACCTGTCGTGGACCAAACATAGTAGCTGTCGTATGACAAAGATGGTGATGGGCTCACGGTGGTAGTGGGGTATCCATCGTAGATGGAGTAACCCAACCTTCTCTACTTCGCGTAGCCATTTCTATTTCAGTAGTTTCTTCGTGGCCAATTGAGAGAACTTCTCGTTGTTCGCGAGATCCTAGTCTTCAAACTTCATATTTGGTACCCATCCTAGTGGCGGTCTGTCAAACCTTAGTTCATTGGGAAGGAGCGGGGTCTGGAGCACACTCTTCGTGGCCTCCAAGTCCTTGGGTATCTTGGCTTTCCCCTTCCACACGGGGGATGTAGGGGGTAGGTTTATCGCCGACGGTACTTGGGATACATTCTCCGCCTCATCATCCTGTGCTTTAATTTGGGCGATCAGGGCTTGCAAATCTTCCTCCTCCTCCTCTGTTTCAAGAGTGATGGATTTTCCCTTCTCTGCCATTGACAATTTACTAAATCGCGAGTTCTGTGGTGATACCCGGACTGGCCCCATTGTTTTCTTGTCTTTTTGTGGGCATGGTGTGCGGGGTGACTTTGGAACCTCTGGTGCAACTGCCACCTCTCCCGACCCCTCTTGGACCATACAGGGCTCTGGGGTAAATTCTGTGAATCACACTCTAGTTCTTGTAACTGTCATTGTATCTACACTGAGTCTGTTCGATTGCGTACTCAAAGGTGGAAAAAGTGCTTGGTGCTTAATGCTCTGTACTGGCTCAAATCTTAAACAACCAAGTTTTTCCTCGAGGCTAGCCCAAGGGATTTTATAGTGTCGTTTGAATTTGAGTTTTCCCATTCCATCCACTTCTGAGTCATTAATGCCTTCTTGGCGGCAGATCATCTCGAATCTAGCTTTTAATTTTGGCCTTAATTGCCCATCGCCTGCTCCTTTCTACCTTAAATTGGTCCTCTTGTCATGAACAGTGACATCAATGGTCACCTTCTAGTCTATCCGCACAGCAGTGCAACCCCTTATGTTATATACCTAGGGGGGATAATATGGGGTACAAAGGGAGGTACCCAAGGGAATAATGTAATAATGGGATGGGCCATAGTAATAAATAAGGTGGTTAACCCGTATCATGTAAGGGACCACAAGTAGTTAGTAATAATGTAATGGGCCCATGGTATTAGATAGATGGTATCGAGGGAACCATGGTAATCACCCATGGTGTATGAGGCCTATATAGAGGCTAGAGACTCCACATTGAGAGGTGTCAAGGAATATTGTATGAACAAGCATATGGCTTGTGGAGTGTTCTCCTTCCTTAAGGAGTGAATGTATGGTGTTGCCCTACCTTAAGGGTTTTTATCAATAAAGAAGCATTTCTATCCATTTCTATCTTATTGTTTCTGGGTATATTTCTATTATCATATATTTCATGGTTTATATCTATAACAAGTGGTATCAGAGCTATAACACCTTATGCGTGACCATGATCCTTGTGACAAATTTTCCTTGCTCGTAACCTCCTTCCCACACAATTCTCCTACAACCTTGTTTATAGTCTCGCACTTTCTTTCAACTGCTCGGAGTGTTGAGACTATGCCTTCTATGACTAATCAGGTGGTTACCCCACCCGTGCGGGACTTCCCTGCCCCTTCCAGCCTACTCCCTAGGTACCCCGCATCCAACCTGACGTCCATTAGTGCTTCACATTCATCTTGATCCGGTGCACTCCCTTGGTTCCTTTGTTTAGTGAGGCGCACCACAGCCGGGGTAGTGGAGCCACCCCTTCTTTTAATGTAGTAGCATGGCTGCCTACCTTTTGTTCTGTCGGGCTTAGCTTCTGTGCGCGGCCTGTCTATGTGATTTCGGTTTCCAGTTTGTTGATTTCTTCGTTTAGGATCCTTCTTTTCGTCCTCAGCCGTACTCGATATTCCTCGAGTTCGCAAATTTTCGCGTACCCTTGCCGAATGGCTTCTTGAATCTGCATATAGTTGCTCCTGCGTGGCTGCATAATTCCTTCACCCTGGTCCCTACCTATGGCCTCAACCTTGCCAGTCATCTCTGCACTTATATTCTTGTTCATGGCCCTATAGGCGCATCGAACCGCTGGTACACGCTGGTCCCAAGCAGTTCGGCTGGCCTGGTGAACTTTGCTCAAGATCCCGCATACCACTATGATTGCTTCTATGTAACACTTTTGCGGTGCACGTCATTTTTTCTGCTGCTGCAGCTGGTTTCTAGTGTCGATCCTTAATTTGTTTGTAGCTGGCATATTCCACATTCGTCGATACCAGCGACATGCAACCTTCTCTGTCTTAGCCACTCGACTATCATTTGGCGCTGGGAGCTTCCCATTCGTAATCGCACCCACCTTTTACCCTTGAGCCAGCTTACCATGGTCTTTGGATGTATACTCCCTCCGTGTGTAGGTGTCGTGCATAGTTCCTTTTCCATTATCGCGTACCGTTGCTGTTCCAGTACTGTGCTTTCAAAGTTTCCCATGAATTCCATTGTCATGTCATCATGTGTTGGCCATTCCCTTGCTTCTATTATTACGCAACGAAACGATCTCATCACCATGTTTCAATTTAGCATCGTCACCTCGTGCAACCGGTTCTGCCATCGTTCTACTTCCTCGTCTGAATCCGAAGTGCAGGAGCTATCGCGCTCCCACGAGATTCTTCCATCCGTAGTCGGGTTCACTCGATCCTAGTCCTACACGGTTATTTGGTAAATGCAATCCATCTCATCGTTGCGCATGGGTTTAGTGTAATACGCTCCTTCGGATGGGTCTAAAGGGACTACTATGCGCAGTGATTTTTTCTCGAATATCATGTTCCTCTTCTTTAGATTGATGACTCCATTCATATCAGTTGCTGTCATCGACAATCTCTATCACCTCAAAGTCTGTCTGTGTGGTCGTGCCTTCAATATTCTCTGTTACTCCTTGCAACCTTCCCATAGGCATGATCTTCTCCTGGTTTGCCATTCGTAATTGAATAGGGGACCACTGCAACGCGGGCCTACCCATACATTCCCAAATTTTCTTAGGTAGCACATTCGCGTCCGACCAAGTCCAGGATAGCCTGATCCATTTCGTATTCACCAATCTGTGCTGTTAATCTCATCTCCCTTCAAGTGCGCAAGGCATGCTTTCCCAACTTCCAGACTATGCTTGGCTTTCCCGATCCTGCATACCGAGTGATCAATTCTTGTAGTCCTTTAACTGCCTTATTGTCATGCAACAGCTTCATGCAGGTCTCCAAAAAGGTAGTAAGCAAGGAAGGATCCAATTTCGGCTTTGGTTGGTCCTTACTACCTGAAGTGGAGGCTTCCGTGAAGCTCTTCTTAGCTTCCATAAACGTCTCCTTTACGCGTTCCAAGTCAAACTCCAGTTCCTTTGCAGGAGCCTTGCGAAGCCATATATCTTCCTCGAGTTGCTTCCCCTTATCTTCCCCTGTGGTCGTGCCACTTATGAGCATCATGTTTACATTGGGATCTTCATCGCGGGGTTCAGATTTCATCATTTGAATGTTCTGTGTCGGAGGGGGCTGGAGTACCCCTTTTTTGCACTTCTGTACGATTAATGTAGGACAATCCACTGGTTCATGATTAAACTGAGCACAATACAAACAAGATATCCTTGTTGGATTGGTGCAATCGTGGACGTAGTGCCCTGGTCCTTCGCAATTGTAACAAATCAATTATCTGCGTCCCCTTTCTGGTCCCATTCCTCCTCGTCCTCGACCTCGGCCCTGAAATCCAGCACACGCCATCCCTGCAGTTGGGTCGAGGCCTCGCATCTCTGTTTGCATCCTCTATGCTGGAGTTCGATCCATCATTAGCTCATAGTTGTGACAAGTGCACTCGTCGTGTCCTACCGAACTGCAGAACTTGCAAAATAGTTGTTGTGGGGCCTGTGTATACTTCTGCAACAGATGACAATTGTTTGTCATGTGTTTCCCTCCTATCTGACAGATCATGCACCATAACGTTGGTGTCGTACTTGGCCCTGCCTATGCTTTGGGTCTTAATGGGATTGGTCCCCCTCCTTCCAAGTAGTTCACAAATACTGGACAGTGATCTTTGTCGTGACCCTGACCTTTAAATTTTATACACCACACTTCTTCATGTGCCTATGGCCGTGGTTCCCTATCCTGCTTCAAACTTTGCATTTCCAAACATAGATTCTGTAGTTGTGCATGGATTTGTTGAACTCCCAACCCAAGATCTTGTATTGGGGTCTCATGCAACCTCATCGCCATTTCCAATGCTTCAGCCTGGGTTGAAAGCTTTTGCTGTGACAGCGCCGTACCTAGGTGTGGTGTCAGAGAGGCCACAAACCATGTGTGGTGTTGCGCATTTGTTAGTGTCGTATTAGCCTCGCGGATCGTACTCTTCAACCACTGATCCATATCCTAGGGAGTCTCACCCGGGAGCATCGCTATCTCTTTGAATCCAATGATTGATTGTGTTTCAGATTTCGGACGGCTGAATTCTTTGTTCAATGCATTCTGGATCTCTGCTATTCCTGCATTTGGGTGATCATTAGAGTGCTTGATATACCAAGTCAACGTGTGATCCTGTAGCATGCCCACTATTGTAGCCTTCTTAATGTTATCATCCATGACCCCTTGCGCTTCCCACACTGCTCTTACCACGAACTAGAACTGGTCTCGGTCTTCATTTCCTACTCCTCGGAATATGGGTAGCTTGATCACGTTCGCCATGTTGAATGGTTGGATTAATGAAGGTGGAGTGGGAGGGGATGGTGGTGAGGGGGGTGAAGTGGGTGGTGTTGTGGGTGGACGTTGTAACTACAGAATACGTTGTTTTATCAACTTGACTGCACTTCTCGGAGAGAACTGAGCGAGCTCCTCCTCACTTTCTCGCGACGGTGAAATCAGGGGGCTGTTTTCCAATCCCTCGCTACCCTGGTAGATCTTTCCGCTCCACGTTGTCCCAAACATTAATGTATTCACATAACCCTGTTTTCACATAACAACATCTTAATCTAGGTTTTTAAAGATTTGACGTACCTACCTCGCGGTCCCTTGAGAAAACATCGTTCAGCTTCGTTGTAGCTCACAGTTGTATCTTTCGCGAACTCAGTGATGAATCCCCCTATTATCCAGTCGAGCCAGTGGTCCATAGCCCATATGATCTTGTCTTCTATTTCTTTTAGCCTGAGCAGCAACTCCGGGGTCCACACTATTGGTTGATCGAGCCTATACCTTCCTTGACTGTCGGCTAATCTCGCGATCCAATCATACAGTTCAAATGGAAAGAATGCAAAGAAAATCTCGTGGATTTCCATATACACGTAGCGATCTAGCCACCTTTTCTCAGATAGTTGCGGAGTTCTATTTTCCTGTGTCACGAACTCGTGAATCTTCTGATCCAACCACTATTCAATTTCCTCCTTCGTTGGATTCCAGTGTTTCGACATCAGACATCCATTAGGCAGATCTCGGTCCCGATAATGGATCCATTTGTTGGCTACTAGGGGTCTGCCCCAGGTTCAACAGTGAGTTTAGCCAAGCAAATCCTGGTACTACTGGCCCTTTTGGTAGCAGTCCCCAGAGCGCGTACTGAGGTCTCACTCGAGGTAGTATGGGAGGGCGCTGGAACCAAGTTTCCACACCCTAGGGATGTCTTGATGTGGGAGATCGGTACCCGATCTAGCCTTCACACTCACTGGATTAAGCGTACCCAACAGTTTTTGGTGTTCCGTGGAACCGCGCAGCCTTACCCGCAGTGTGATCTAGTTTAATTACCCAATTCTTCCTTAGTTAGGGTTTGTTCGTTAATTACTAAGATGATATTTAATCCTAGCCATACATATAAGTGTGCGCAGATAAAGAAACAAGTATCATCAACACATAACATTCAATTGCAGATCCATGAATCAGATGCACAATATAACAATCACCTGATCTCTTCAAAGCTTGATCCAATATAGACTTGACTCCTTCCTGCGCACTTAGCTACAGGGCTCCATGCACTGAGCTATGAACTCTACTAGGCCTCTACGTACTCAGCCGCAGAGCCTCTACCCTTTACTATAACCCAAGACTCGGACTTACAGACTCAGAGCTATTTCATCATCTCATAACTTCATCAAACTCTCCCAAGCTGCTTTCTACCCTTGGAGCCTCGCTCTATTTATACAATCCCATGGTCCGCAAACCATGGGTAGGTTGACACACTCTATATTAAATTTACAATATTTTAGGGCGGACTACCCTAGACTCTTCCGCTCCACGCCCACATTTTGCGGGGTATTTATATTCCATGGACCAAAACTCGGCTTTAAGACCCAAAAACTCACTTATGGGGGCTCCACTGCCCAACAAACATGCATAACCACCTCAACTATAGTTTGCGTTATTTAATTTCCTTCTCGTCAGTGAGAAACAATGAGACATTATATGGATAGCATACATCATCACATGAAAACTTTTAATATATGTGGTCATAGTAGATGGTCAGAGATAAATAAACAAGTCCAATTTTTAAGCATGTTCTTTTTGCTATCAGTTCACAACCATAAAATTTTTAAAAATATTTGTTTGATAGATGTAATATCTTGTATATGCTTGATTCAATAATGGTGGTGAGTTTAGAGAAATTTTGGAGGCATTTTACATTGTAATAATTTTGGCTTTGTTTCCACGTGAATGATTCCCAAGGTGCACTCATGTATCAGTGTGTTAAGACAACGTCCGATCTCATTACTATTAAGTTAGGCTTAGAGGGTTATTAAGTTTAGATATTTTTTTGGTCTGTGTGATGCCTGACCTCATAAGATCTTATGGGAGAGGTTGACTGTAGAATTAAACTATAAGAAAAATAGTTGTTTTGAGGCCACAATCCTAGTAACAACTAGCCCCAACATAGACTCAACCTACCAGGTAAATTGTTCACAGTTCACGGTTCTTTTACAAGGGGAGATTATTCTTCCATCTAACATTGAATCTACAATCCTAGAGGCAGTTGCCTGAGCCTAGGCTCACAACCTAATTCGCAAGTAACTTACGCAAATGAAAGAAAACCTCTTTTTTGAATGGCCAATATAACTCTTCTGAGTTTTGGCTCTTTCTTGGTGAAATTGTGATTTTTTGTCATTTAAAATATGTTTTTGAATGCATAAATGGATTTAGCGCGTTGAAAAAGCCATGGATCACTCATATAAGGCATGTTTTATAGCTCAAACTTATGATTCAAACAAATCTCTACAAGATTTAAAGCAAAACTGATGGGTAAATATGCCCCCAAATAAATAAATAAAAATAAATAAATAAATTATACTATAGCTCTAGTTCTTCCATATAATAGGCTCAATGTAATGAGTAATTGGTACTCCAGATGGAACAAGTCTAAGTGGTGGTGCCCTTCAACGATTTTGTAATATCCCCAACCAACTAACCCAGTTGGACCAAGTAAAAATAATAATAATAATAAATAAATAAATAGTGTAGAGCAAATGGTTTCAGCGCTAGGTAATTCTCAACCAAGGTATTTTCCGATGGTTTCTTTCAAGCCATCAAGCTTTAAAAAGGGCGAAGGAAAGATAACGAACATGGATTTGGATAATTTATGTTTACATTTTAGTTGAAGGCTTAGGCGAGTTTTCAACCAGCGAGGGTTTCAGGAGAGATCGTCAGTCTAGCTTCGATGGGGATTCACTCACACCCTTTTTTGAAACCTAGTTTCAATGGTATTGATTATCACCCTAGTTGGTCGATTTATTTTCTTCGCGGAGGGTTTTTCAGTGGACAGTCTTTTGGGGTCATTTGAGTGCAATCGCTTCATGAGACAGAGAAACCCCAATAATCTACGCATTCTAAATTGGTTGACATAACTGATAGATTAAGCGTGGACCTTACTGTGAATCACCGACTCCATACCATAGGGTTTTGATCCACTGTTTGAAAAACGAGAGCCATCACACTAGGAGAAGGGCACTGCGTGGAAGGCTGCGAGCCTGTCATTGATGGAAGCCACATCAAGGGTCGTTGGTTCGCATTGTGAGCAAATCTCAGAAGCTGCAGAAGGTGGAGGAGCACCCATTATTAATAGAAGCCACATCAAAAATTGTGGTTCATGTTGTGTGCAGGTCACCAAGGCTGCGAAAGGTTGACAACTGTTGAGCCATTCACATGTCCAGATTAGTGTTGTTGTGGGTCACCATGGTGAAATAATACTCATGCCATTGTATGAATACCTTTTTAATCATATGCTTGGTTAATGAATGGACTTTCATGGCGTCGTATGATTATTTATTTGTATCATATGTTTGGTTAATAAATGGACTCTCATGGCATCATATGATTACCTTGTTTATCATATGTTTAGTTGTTGAATGGACTCTTATATGAAATAAAACACATGATTATTAAGTGGATTCATATATGAGAACCATTTCTTTGTATGGTTATGATTTTCATAATTGGGATTTAGATCAAATAATGGTGGGGTATTAAAATATTTGGGAGTATATCTTTGTTTTCATCATATTTGGTCATAATTTATTTTACAGTGGTATCAGAGCCACAATCTTAGCCAACTATGGGATGCCAAGAAAAGAAAAACAAAAGGGAATTGTTATCAGTTGGAAAGGGAGGAAGGCTATAAGTCAAGAAGGGAAAAATAAAGAGATTGTGATTGAAGACCAGGGAGAGATGGAAGAGTTAGACGAACCGATGGGTGACCATGAAAGTACCAAGCTTGAAAATTCATTACAAAAGATCGCCACTCAAGACACAATTGTGGAGCTTCTCAAATTGCATATTGGGAAACCTAACTTGCAAAGAAATAACAGAGAAAGTGGATCTCATTTAGGCACGGATGGTCCATCACATGTGTTAGGTTCCTATAATAATAGGCTTCATAATTTTGAATTGACTATGTAAAGTCTTGTAATATTGTACATACTTTTTCTTTCTATAAAATGTTTTCCCATATTAAAAAATGTAAAGAGGGTGAGTCCTAAAAGAAAAATCAAAGGATCAAAAAAGAAAATAAAATATGAACCCCACCAAAAAGAGATAAAAATAGATCATGGAAGTGTGCACATTCAAATGCCACTACTCTTAGTTTACTTTTTGCAAATAAGATTGTGTGCAACTTGTCAAAATGCCACAATCCATGATGATCAAACAATTTAATCTTGATTCATTCATGCTTTAAATTTCATGCTGATAAATAGAGAATAAAGGTCTAGCCAAACTATTTAATCTTGGTAGATCAGTGGTTAGGTAGAGAATAATAGTGAGCTTATCAGCTTAATCTGAGCCATTGGAAGTTATAAGATGAGAATTAGATAGTTTGGTTATCAAAGAAAAATAAATGGTCATCAAAGCTCAAATGCACCCAGTAAATGAAGAAAAAATGTTAGGGTAAATGATGGGTCGGCAAAAACAGTTTTCACAAGGCCTGGAGAACATCAATTGGTTCATTTCATATTACTAATTTCCTTCCAAAACACATTTTCCCTTGTAAAAATATCCCTTCCCTTCATTTTAACCTTTTCTCCTTACTTTGCTTATATTCACTTACTAAAACCCTTTTTCCCTAGTTAAAAAAGCATATTTTCATTAGAAAAGTAAATTCCCCTTTACTAATTCCCCTTTTCGATTAAAAATGTAAAAACCAACTTAAATGTTTAAAAACTTTACCCAGTAACCCTTTTTAACTCATGTTCTTATTGGATTATTAACTCCCGCATATATATTTTCCCAACCCCATTTTTCATTAATTCGCCCACTAATTAACTCGGGCCCCCCACTTCTATTTTAATACCCATCACATCACTTATCCCCGGGCTCCACCTATCAAATACCCTACTCACCTCTCCTATTCATCCATCCGTCGGATCTTTATTCCTTAGATCCAACGGTCTCCAATCCATCTCACACTCCCCAATGCCTGACAGTTAAAGTTTTCAAAAGGATGCAAAATGGGTGTTTTGGTAACCCCGCTCCCTTGCTACATGGCGGCTCCAGATTGTATCGCATCCTCCAATCTAAAACCACTAATGCTCTTATCACCATGCGATAATCACTAGTCCATCGTCCGAACTGTATGATGAAACCACCCTGCCATTTGAATTTAACCCCACACCATATGTTTAACCATTGTTGGTTAAAACGAATAAACCTACCTTTTACCATCTTTTCACCATTATTCTGTTGAAATTTGAAAAAAAGAGCCTTTTCCAACCTATTCTTAAGCCAAGAAATCTCTTCCGACCTATTTTCAAGAGATTCCATACCATAATTCAAGCCTTTCACCACCAAGAGACAGTGCCGACTCAACCTAAAGCTTGATAAAGACCATTGAAGCCTATTTCGCTGCCAGAAAGCCTCAGTTGCTTCTAGAACCCTGTCTGCATACTGAAAGCTTGATTTTCTAAGTATTCCTAAGTGCCGAGGCCTGTACTTAAGCAAGAAAGTAATAACTGCTAACTTGAACAAATTAAATGGCCTCTGAGTGTATTATAAATGTCAATCCCCTGCAACCACTTGTAATCGATGTTGAATGTAACCCCCTTGCTGAAAAAGACTTCAAAATAAGTGATACAGTCACTAATTTCAACTTCCTTGAGCTCCACTGTTGGAGCCATGATAAATTCATAGACCAGGCTGATGACATCCTCCTCTGGGATTGAAACCTACCCAAGTATATCTTCCCACAAACCTTCCAATTTCCAGAAATCATTAGGCTCCGTCAAGTCCATTATCTGCCTATTGAAAGAGCCCTAGTAACCCCTAGCAAAGAGATTTTGTTCACAATTACTGCAAAATCAATAAACCAAATGTTGCAAATTCAACCTAAGCCTGATGAAGCCCCTTTTCCAATTGAAATCCTCACTGAGTTATATCTAAAGATTGAATTTCCCAAGAGGTTTCAAATCTTCCAAAATTTTCTTCCATAATCTGCTGAAACCCCAAATAGTAACCCTCCCTATTTAGCCTCAATTTTTTTTAGAAAGAACAAGACAGGTTGTTTCAATGATGTCTTGTATTCTAGACTATTTTGCAGATGAGTATGTTGATGCTTCAATCCTAGGTTTTCTGTCCATTTTTTGTCTAGGACAACCTCTTGCTTTCACATTTAACTTTGCTTAGTACCTATCAGATTCTATCTATGAGCAGTTAGTAAAATTACCTGAAGAAGGTGTGTTCAAGTATTTATTTGTTTTGTTTCATATGTTCTTATACTTCCAATCTGAAAGGATTGCAGTAAGCCTCCAAAAACTAGACACTGAGGGTAACCGATAATCAGTTGTCTTCTGGACTTCCCTAATCATAAAAGATTCCACAGAGTTCACCTACAAGGACTTCATTTAATCCTTTATTCATTCAATTTCCAACATGCTAAGCAATAGCAGTCAACCTAGGATCAATGAAGAAATGAAAAAAGTATTACAGTTGTCAGAGCATAGTAGAATAGGAGACTGGTATTTGTACTAGAACCACACTAAAATTAGGGTGTATGGATGTCAACTCACTCCTTACAAGCTTCCAAAATACCTTCCCATGAGGTTATTTGCACTAGAATATATTAGGAAGATCCTAAATTCAGATGAGGTTAATTTTCTATCAGCCAAGAAGAAAACACAGTTCAAAATCAAGAACCAGATTGGTCCTTTCATTACCAACAATAGAAATGCTACAGATAAGTGTTTACAGGAATTCAAGTTCAGTGATAGTTTCAAATGGCAGTATGATCCTTTAGGAGTTATCAACAAGTTAAGAATCAAGTTTAAATTAACTCCTTTTGTCCATGATCCCAAACCAAAGATTGAGAAGTACTCCAACCAATCCGAGTGGTTGGAGGGTACTTTGAAAGAGGCAGAGAAACTAGTTGAAATAAGTCTTGTCCTGCAGACTCTAGCCCTACAAGATAGGAATTCCAAGAGACCAAGAGAAGAAGGTTTAGATTCAACTAAAACCACTACTGAAACTAAATTCAAACTAATGTACAGGAAGAAGCCTAAACCAAATCCTGTAAATTAGTAAGAAGAGATAGTTGAGACAATTGAAGTCATTGATGCAGACTCATTGGTTAAAGAAAGTCCACCTCCAGCAATTTTAGAGGAAACTGATCGGCCTTTAACCTCTAATACTCAGATTATTCATAAGCAACATAGTGTTGAAGTCTCTTCATCAAGAAAACTAGTGGATAAAGAAAAAGACATAAGGGAGAAATATAAAGAAATCAAATTGAGACATGAAGCATTGAAAGCCGAAACCTATGCCCAAATATATGAAATAGACTCTTAGTGATCAAAATAGGTTATTTTCAGTTTTCGACTACAAAACTAGAAAGATGCAGATGGCCTTTCTACAGCCACCGATACAAGGCCCAAAAACAACAACAAATTACAAAAAGACAAAATTTGAAGTTTTTGCCAAGAATGTTCATCCTATAGATCAAATTGAGTTTCATAAGCAAGCAGGAGAAATGCTATACTCAACTATGACCAACAAAGCTGTGAGTGTACAAAAACTGCAAAATTCTCTAGAGAATATCAAAGCACAGTTAAAACTAGAGAAGGCATCCTCACAAGAAAAGGATAACAGAATCAAAGCACTTGAAGAATTGGTCATGGGGATTGGGTACGATCCTAAGAACATCAAAGCAACTGAAGAGCTTATAAAAAAGAAGAATGAAGAAATTGTTACATTGAAGAAGCAACTGAAATTACCTCCTACTAAACATCCATAAGCAAAAGGAGTTTTGGAGAATGAAGGCCAAAAAGATGAAATGATGAATCTCATCATTTAGTTGACAACACAATTGAAAGAAATGGAGAATGAGATGGACAAATTGGTGCAGGAAAAGAAGGTCAGCATGGAAGCAGCGACTGTCACTGGCATTCCTACAATTACCACAACAGTTCCATCTACTTCATCAGCTCCATTAGCAACATCACTTACAGCTACTACAATAGTTCCATCTACATCAATCACTACATCAGCAATAGATTCAACAACAACAACAACTCATCCCAATGATGAAGTAGGTAAACTGATCAAAGCCATGTAGGATATGTCCATCTAAAGAAATGAAATAAATAGACTTAAAGAACAAATAAAAGGTCTAGAGGATGAAAAGAAGCTAGTTCAAATCATGCATAAAGATGAAACACAGAAGTCAAACATGTTGAATGAAAGGTTACAGAAGTTAGAGAAAGAATTTACACTGAAAGAGCCACTAGCCCAAGCAAAGCAACAATTATGGGCCAATATCATTAACTCTGTTAATGATATTTGGCCATCCATCCAAGTTATCTTTGAGCAGATAGATTTGATCAAGGAAGCAAGTGAGGCAATTCAAAAGGTAAGAGAAGAACTTGGAAAGAAACCAGAGGAAGCCTCTAGGGTAATCCAGTTCCTAAATTTGAAGAAAAAGTATGAATTACAGGAGCTTGGAATGACTGACAGAACAAATACCATATTAGAAGTGAAGAAAGTAATCACCAAAAGAAACCTAATGATACAACTTGAGGAGAAATATCAAAACATGTAACTGGCAGTAGACAGGTTCATGGTCAAATTTGATGTTTTGAGGCAGAAAGGTCTGCTTAATCCTTTGGTGATTAATGACAAGTTGATGAAACATGAAGATTATGACAAGAAAATTAGAGAAGTGGCCAAGGAATAGTTCAATAATTCCTCCATGAAAGGAATTCCTATGAGAAAAGTGTTCTATTAGACTTTTGAGAATCTCTTTTACCTCCAACATGAGGTAAAAATCTCTTTATAAACAAGCATAATTTTGCAAAGTACACAGAAACTGATGAAATCTACAGAAGAATGGTAAAAATCAAATTACCAGATGAAGAGGCTTCGGATAAACTGAATGATTTACTTTGATAGGTAAAAGTAAAACAGGTAAAAGAGCAGTCAAGGTCAAAACAGAGCATTCAAAAATTCAATGTAAAGCAGTGACAGAGTTTAAAGAGTATCAGATGAAAGAGACTAAACAGAAAAAGAGATAAAGCAACAAAATATCAGTGAAAGCAAACAACAAGACCAAATAAGTAGGGACAGCTTGCATTAGTTAGATAACTATCTCTATCTTCTTGCATGAAGATATTTCATTTTCCTTGAATAATTCCTAAATCAGTTTTAGGATATTTTGTAGTAGTTTTTGTATAAATACTTCATAATTCGAAGTATTGAAGTGTGGATTTCTGAATATTTCTATAGTTGAACTCATCTACAATCTGAGGGTTTATTGTACTTTTCCAGTTGACAGACTGGACAAATAATAGAAGCATTTCTTTACATGATTCATGTGTTGAGCCACTTTAGTGAAGTATATTTCAATTGTTCATGTTCTTTTCTAAGTTATTCCATAAGCTTGAATGTTTTTCTAAATTTGAATGGTATAACAGAGATGTTATTGCAGAATTTGTTTAAGTGCACTCTGTTCTAAATTGTTATTCATTTTTATGTTTTCTTTTGATATCTGGTTTAAAGGATCCTTAATTTCCCTCTAATCCCGATTGACCTCTTTCATCTTCCATCATTATCCTGTTTAAGGAATCCTTAGCTACTCCTTGGACCCGATTTCAAGTCATATCACCATCTCAGCCCTAAGGATCTATTGTTGCTCAGTTACCTTGCCCTGTAACATTGCTTTTATAATTGGTTTATGTTCCATTTTCTTGATATATTGACTCCATATCCCAATGGAAAATAGACAAGCACCTATCAATCTAAATTAGTAATTCCACCATCAAATGAAAACCAAACCAAATCAATCAAACATAACTAGCCTAAAATCCATGAAAACAAACAAAGTTAAATCACATAGAGAGAGCCCTCTCTGAGTTTAGGAAGGCTAGATCCTAAGCTCCAAAGTAGGTTTGTATTTACCTATGATATTTATTTTGAACACATTGAACAACCCTCGGAAATTTTAGAGTGCTAACAACATGAACATGCCAACTTTCAGAGCAGCTCATTCAGTAGGCCAACTATGCCTCCATTCTTGGATGATTCCTCCAGGGAGAAAGACTCTCCTTCACCAATTGCGTAGAAAATTACAACTTGTATGAAGGAATATGATGCGTTTCCCCCCAACGTGAAATCAAATTTAACCATCAACGAATATTATTTCATGAGGAGCAAACAAAAAAGGAAGGAAACAATATATGGGGGTCCTCAGTCAATCCTGGATCTGCAAAAGGCGGTGGGGAAAGTAACTCTTCCTTACTTTGATGGATCAACAAAGTGTTCAACAATATCATGGGTGCAGAAGTTGGATACATATTTCCATATTAATCCTTGCATGAGAGAGATGCCATTAAATATGCCACGCTTCATCTTGATGGAGAAGCACACGAATGGTGGCAACACGGGATGATCACTCTAGGACATGCAAACATAATATCTTATGCAAAATTCACAAAGAGATTGATAGTGAGGTTTAACAAGAAGGACCCTGAGTTGTACTTCTAGGAGCTAACCCAACTCCGACAGACAGGAAGTGTTGAATCTTATATCGTAGAGTTACAGAGTCTTTCATTAATGATCACTGACCTATCAATGCTCGGATGGTCATTTTTTTCATAGAAGGGTTGTCAAAACCCCTGTGTGGTTGGGTCAAAGCCTACCAACCCGTTACCTTGCAAGACGCAATTAGCAGAGTAAGGGATATGCAAGATGTAGTACCCAAGGCCTAAAATATCACTATGTTTCATACTTAAGTGATGTCATACAATTCACCACTTTCACAAAATATTTCACCTAACTATGGGGTCTTCAAAAGAAACATGTGATTTATAATGGTGGCCACACTCAACTGCTTAAAAAGGCTACCCATCTCTTACACAACTAGGCTAATGGGTTATCTTCATGTAGTTGTCTTTCTTCCCAAGCAAGTTCAATGTACTCTACTTTCTCATATTTTGGTTCTTTCACAATGGCTTCTTTCTTCATAGGTGTTTTTATAAAATTTTGGTCCTTCTTTGAATGTAGCTCTAGATGGAGCTTTCAACATGTATCTCTCTGTTTCCCACTCTTGTTGCAATAGGTGCGTTGATTTTTTAACATCCAAAATTTCTTGCCCTTCTTTTTCTCCTGATGTGGAGAGGGGTCTTTATGTCGTATCTCCTTCCTGGTTGACATAATTTTCATCTACAAAGCCATTATTTTCTAACACCTGGAAAAAACATGGTTATTCAAACCAAAAAATGTACATTGTTTTCTATGCCATAAAATTTGCATTACATTACCAATTTTCTTATAATCAAAGGGAATGTTGGAATAGTTATATCTTGAATGGTTATCTTTGGTGCATATCTAGTGAGGAGAACATTAATTAGATCATCCTTTGAAATTCTCACCTCCATTTGGATATGACTTGCAATCACGATTGCTGGAATGTTGTGATGTGATCTCATCCTACAATGATTCAAACTCATTACTTGAAGAATCTATTTCTTCTATGGCTTTGGAGTTTCTTTCATCAACAGTCTTAGAGAATGCTTCGTCTTCCTTTCTAGCATAGCCTAGCCTTGCATATCGAGGTATTTCTACCACTTGGATGGGATTCAAAATTCCTTAGCCATTAAATCCAAGGCCTTTTCCTTCATATCCCATTTTCTTCATTACCTTCAACCCAATGCGTGCAGAATGATTTTCAAAAACACCAAAATCTTCATCATAATGGGAAGAACATGAAACTGAAGAATTACTAACATTGTTTATCTCAGTTGTCGATTATAGATTGGGTGAGGATGGCTTCAGTAAGCCTTTATTCCACTAAAACTTTACCAAGGCCTCTTATATGGCTTATAAATGGATTTGCAATCTCTTCTTGTGCTCTTCTTCCTCTTGTAGCAATCTTCTCAACTCAACATTCTCTACTTGAATGCTCTAGTTTATTTCCTCAAGTCTTTTGAGCATGCATTCTTCAATGCTTTTCCCATGTTTGATTCAACACCTACAATCCCTATTAGACCTGCTCTGATACCAATCTTGATATGGATCTGAGTGGAAGCTGATCCCAAACTTGGTTTATTTGAAAGCCCCTTGAACAATAATTGATTCTTAATAATGACATTCTAACTTGATTGCATTAACATGATTGAATCCAATTAAACTTGTGAATGTGTTGATAGTCTCCTAATTCATTGCTTAATGCATCCAATGATCATAATTGTAGAAATTACATGCATAAGAAAACACGATATAAGACATCAATTGCATAAGAGAAGAGATCACCAAGTTGGTAGCATAGTTCACCTAGTGTGGGCTACGTCTCTGGACTCTGCTTGATTAAATGCTCTTCAATAGAGGTTTTCTTCTTTGTTAGTACAAAAGGATTGAACTCTCACTTCAAGTGGTAATGTATCTCCTTGAAAGAGACGTTCTCCTTTGACAATACAAAAGGATTAAACTCTCACTTCAAGTGGAAATGTTTCTCCTTCAAAGAGACATTCTCTTTTTATGATACAAAAGGACTGAACTCACACTTCAAGTGACAATGTCTCTCTTTCAAAGAGGCATTTTCATTTGAGAATACAAAAGGATTGGACTCTCACTTCAAGTGCAAATGTCTCTCCTTCAAAAATACATTCTTATTTGATGATACAAAAGGACTAAAATCTCACTTCAAGTGGAAATGGCCTTTTCAGTACCACATTGTCTCAGTTTGTGTGCATAGGTTCAAGTAAAGAATTCTCTGCAATAATTCATATTTTGTTTCCTTGCTGCAACATATAAAGATTATATAGAATTTTCAAGTACATATTATCCCTCTTACAAATCTCAAAAATGGGAAAATCAACAATAAATGAGACTTACAATAGTTTTTGTGCCAAAAAGCTCAATCATATGCTTAAAACTTAGGAAACAAAACACAAACATGCTTATATCATCATTTTGCAACTTTAGATTGTAAGCACGTCTAACTTCTAAAAAGTGTATCTTTCTCTCGAAACTCGTGAAAAACATGAATGACACATATGGGTTTTTAACCATGAGCCCTCATCTACACTGCTCAAATCCAAATTATTTTTACACGAGTGGACTCGTCTCGAAAAATCATGAAGGAGTGAATATAAACACCATAGGTGTTTGTGATCGTCACTTCTGGACCCCTCTAAGCTTCTTTGCCTAAGGCTTCATGCCATGTAGATGTACCTCTCTGCAATTAATGTAGGTTGCCTCGAAATTCATGCTTGAGAATGGGCATGCTTTTTTCCTCCTTGGAGTTCATACCCGCGGCCAGGGGCATGGGCCCCTCTCCCCCCATGAATGTATAAACATTGTTTTAAATACAAATTTTTGGGAAAACATCACAAAGTGTCATGTTGGTGGACTGAATAATGCGTTAATTTTAGGTCATTTTGTTGGGGAGAGGTATTAGGGTCAAACTCGTGGGCCTCACCTTTTAGTTGTTTGATGTGGATTTGATTACTATACGTTACTCACCCACTTTATTTGTTGACCATCGAGTGTAACGCAACGACATTCAATTGACCCGCTTTTTACAAGGTCAGGGTTCGACCCATGGCCGTTACAACCATAAACATTTTTGGTAGACTAACTTGGCCAATCGAGGGGTACCACATGGTGCTTAGTGATTAGAACATATGGTGCCTATGGATTGGTCCACATCACTATCAATGATATGCCATGTGGATGTGTACGAATGGTGCCACATGTCACTTCTTAAATGGTCCACCTCATCCCTTCAGACTTAGCCATGTTTCTATCATCCATTCTACTGCATCAGTGCCTACGTCAACTGCCACATCACTTCCTTTGCCACATGTCAGCCTGTGGCCTTACCATGTGGTTCCTATTCAACCAACAACATTAATGCTTACATCCTCTGCCACATCATTGCTTCCACCATGCCATTGTTGACTCAATGCCACATGCCATCTTTACTTGGTGCCACACCATCCCATATCAACGACATCACCATGTCTATATTGTCACGTGTCACATCTAGGGGCTGCCATGTGTCCTAACAAGTTTGACTTTTTTCATCTTGGTCAAAATATTCAGAACGTCCTAGCTTCTTCATACAGAGTCTGTTTGACGTGATTCAAGTTGCGATGGAATCATCTTATCAAGCTCTTTAACATGGAACTATTTCTATTAAATTTTGAAAACTTTGAACTTTTGGCCTTTCCAAGATCCTCTCAGATTAGATGGGCCTTTTAATGTAGATATTAATAAAATATACGTTTATTAATTAAAATATTTAACATTATTTAACATTTTAATTTTCTAGATAAATATTATGAAATTAGTTTTATTTTTAAAATATTATATTTCCTTTTAATTATGAGTTATGTTTTCATGATCTTTTAGATAAATTATTTCTATTAATTTTTAATTATTTACTAAAATGTTGAGATATTTTTGATAAGTTGGAAATTTTGTTTTTCGAAATAATCTCACATTAATTAGTAAATATCCTAATCTTTATCTTCTATGTTTTATTTTACACTTACTATTTATTACGCCAAGAGGTGCCCTCCAGCTCAGTATTGAGCTCAGTATTGTAGAGATGTTGTAGTGTAATGTCCTGTAATGTAATGTAATGTCTTGTTTGACCCTAAAAATAAAAAATAACCTTACATGAAAACTTTTTAATCGATTGAAATAAAATAAAAATAATGTTAAAATAAAAATAACTTCATAGTATTCACCCATGGTATTCATGTGGGATATAGCCTCTTTAAAGAGTGAAATTAAACCACCCTAGATCCATCTTAATTCCGGTCTACCAAGTGTAGAGAGGGATCAAATCTCTTAAGATGCAAACCTCTTTTAGAGTGAAAAGAGATTTGATCCCTCTTAACGCTTGGTATATCTAGTGTTAAGATGGATCTAAGTTCGTAAATATTAATACAATTTATTTATTTTTAATTAATGATACTCTTTTTAGGGTAATGTTTTCTATTTTCAATTAAAAAAAGAATTTATATAATAGGAAAATGTCTATTCTGGCTTGTCACTAAGGAAACCAAACTAGATACAAAAACGAAGGCTAATAAGAAACCATTTAAGCAAATTACTAATGTCCAATAATTTGTGAAAAAAACTAGCTTGTATAATTGGTCCATAAATACCATAATCTAATTGAAAAACTATATACTATACTAGAAAATCAAAAACATAGAGTGATGAGATTCCAAGGCCTCAACTGCAATAGACTCTTTACTACTCTCACATGAGAAGCGAGTATGGAAATGTGCCCAATTGTTCTTCAACACATCCAAGTCTACGATCTAATGACTAGATGATGAGATTCATTTTGTCCAACATCAATAATATTTCTTCTTTGGCCTTGTTGTAGTCCAATAGAACTCTGCCCATTATAGACTTAAAATGCTAATAAATATCAATAATCTACACATATTATTTGTATGTACCAAGGGCATGACCCGTGTTGGGTACCTAGTAACCCACATCATTTAAGATTATTGCATCAGACAAACAATATCATTCCCTAACAATATCAAACTCAAATTGTTCTAGCTATGCTTCAATGGGTTGAGGTGTATGGTCTTTCTAGCATTGGGTCGAGCTCACTACTCTCACCTGAGCTTGGGAGCCTTCAATATCACATGGATAAGTAGTGCCATGAAAAACATAAGCTTGTTGGTGAGGCATGGTTAGGTCAAACAGAAAGTAAAACCACAAACAAGGAGCTATGACTGAAAAAACTTAAGGAGAGGGTCAAGGAGGGACCAAATTGAGAGCGAGAGATTAAGAAGTTAAAGAACAATGAGAAGCATAGGCTATGATTTGAACAAGAGGAAGAGAAGCTCCAGGTGTAGAATGAAAGAACTAAGGGCCTAAAAGAGGGAAAAGAGGGTAATCAGGAAGGAGTGAAGAAAGCGTTGAATAAATTACAACCCAAAGAGGAGGAAGATCAAAAAGAAAAAAAAAAAAATTCCATGGAGAGGTCAAGAGGATAGGATAGCCAAAGATAGAACAATCCAATATGAGTGGGAATAAATAGTTATTCCAATAGAATACGCACCCATAAGCTTCTCAAACAAAGTCAACTTTCTCCATGCATTGCCATAATTCAATTTTGAGTGTGCCTTGAGCGAGCAAAACTCTCCAACCCACGTGTGGACTAAATCCATTATGCAAAATTGAATTTGAGAGACTTGTGAAATGATAATCGAGCATGGATAAGGTGGCTAGGGCAGGACCATCCAACAGCTAGAACTCTACATGAGTACAAACCATATATTTTATAGATCTCCAATAACGTTGATGTAATACCTCCATACCATGTCCCAAGAAAAATTCCATCAAATGATGGTGAGAAATCAAGTTATACCATGAAGCAAAGGGGTGGCGAAATTAGTACATTTAGGGAGTGTCATGCCACGTTCCATCCCATGATTATAGGGAAATACATCTACAAGGAACCTCCCCACTCGTCTCCCATCTGGGGTAATTAATTGCATTAATATATATATATATATATATATA
>APFE030479373.1:0-10891 GCA_000404065.3 Pinus taeda
CACAATTGGTGGTATCTCAATTGAATAACACTTATCGGGTATGGAGATCCCTATTTTTATCACCAATTTTTTAGAGTGAAATTGTTGCAACGATCATTTGTTTATATCACATATGTTCACATTCCACGATCAGAAAATTCATTAGTAGATTCTATTTCTAATCAAGAATTAGATTGGCATATCAATCATTCATCAAATTAAAAATCATAAAAACTAATCGAAAGTGTCATCTGCATATATCATAAAATCACATGTATGTAGATAGAGTTTTTATGTCCAAAAAATAATATACAAAAATTTGGGATAAAATGCCCTACAAAATCTGGGCTTATGCCCATCATCATGTCCAATCATAAAATATTTGATCATCTATCTAGATGGCTCAAGATGAACATCCAGAAGATAAACAACAGCATTGGCTACACGCCGGAATAATCGTACCTAGTCCCGTGGTACTCCTACCACATCACATTGCATTTCCTTGAGTAGATCCTTTATGGCTATCATGTGTACTTGGTGAGTCGACCTCACCAAGTTCCTCTGAACTACATGAAGAACTCTCTCTGTCTCAACTATAGCCCCTTCGGCATCTCTCCCACAATTCCTATGTCTGGGAAATCTGTCAAGTCTCACTGGTCCCACATCTGAAACATGATCAATATATTTTATAAGTGTCTTGTCTCATCAAAAATATTTTAAGTTCATTAAAAAAACCAAAAAATCTTAGAAATTAAAAAATTCTTACCTATGGCAACCCATGCTACATTCGGTGGTAACCCTAAATCTGGATCTCCTCATAAATCCATCAGGGCATAGGTGTAGTCATCAACTGCGATGATCTATTGATCCCACCATGTGAAGAAGTCGTCGTCAAAAGTCATCTTGGGCACATCGCCACCCCCAAATAGTTTCATCAAGTCAAGCCACCTACCCATTCATGGATCTCTAAGGTTGTTGATAGTCAATAATACCTTGGGTCAAAGCCCAGGTACTTTCTCGAAGAAGAATGAGCATAAAATTGTACCATACCCAAAATTATTTGTCTGACCCTTCTAAATGGAGGTCGATTGGTTCTTCATATTGGTCACTAGAGGCATGCACCAATCAAACACTGTGGTGAGACATTCCAATGCGAGGCTCATAGATACTCGTGAGACTTGACGTAAAGAAGCCGAGCCATTTACCTTGGCAATTGTAGATAGTAAAATCTTCAAGGACAAGCTCTCTACGTGTTTGATTGGAATTTGACTTCCAATATTTTTAGGATGACTGGGACAGTATATGTGGATGTAGTAATCTACAGAAAGATGACCCCTCATCCTGTCAGTCGAATGCACCACCCCTCCCCTTTGGGAAAGATTGGTAATAAAGTATATATCTTCAATCTCAATCCTTAGGGGCATCTGATCGACCATGAAGGCATCATCCTCTGTGCTCCAAAAATGAATCAAAAGCTCAAGCAATCGTGTGTTGGCTTTCATATTTGGCATCTTAAAATAAACTAGCAAGCCACAACCTCTTAAAGCATCCAAAGCATTTTGGTCGTCCATTACTCCATTATCTATAGCACTATGCTCTCTTTCTCTCCTAAAATAAACTAGCAAGCCACAACCTCTTAAAGCATCCAAAGCATTTTGGTCGTCCATTACTCCATTATCTATAGCACTATGCTCTCTTTCTCTCCAGGTGATGGTCATCTTGTCAAAAAATATGTTTCAAACCATTAGTTTTATGTTTTAAAACTTTTACTTGCACACACGTGAGTTCCCTTTTCACACAGTCGCATGTAGGGTCGTCGTATATGCGGGTTACCCATATTCAACCTACGTGTATGAAGAGTTGAATTTTTTGACATATTTTCCCATGATTAAAACTTGAAAAAAACATCTATAAAGCATCACAAACAATTAAAAGCAAGATATAAGGGTTACCATGAAGTTTTGGAGTGATTTGAAAGGTTCAATTGGTCGAAGGAAGCTTGCTTGAGTTTGTCTCCACAATGCCTTGCTCAAAACACAAACGAAAAAACTGTGAGTCCAAAATTCCTTATATAAGATGGAAAATACAAAATATTTTTTCAAAAATTGATTTTTTCTTATGGACATTTTGACCTTTTGGCTTGGAGTGTCAAGACTAGGTTGTCTTTATAGGAAATTTTGGAGACTTCTTTAAGACATCATTTTGGTCCCATGACCACAGACCCATCATGGTAGGTATCGTTTTCTTACTGGCATATAGGTTAGGAAATACCACTTTCCACTGATTTTTTCATACTAGCCTCCATACTACAATACATTAGCCATAGGGTCAACCCCATCGTATCTTGGATTGCAAACCATTTTCACTCACCACCTTTAAAAATCATCATGTGATGGTAGAGCCATCCTTTACATGGGCATCTTAGCTAGATCCTCGCTAACATTGGCTACCCATGCTGCTATATTGAGTAGGCTTAGGATTCCTCTTTAGTCCCTCCATGACTTGTGTGTTGAAGACTCATTCTCATTCTTCTCCACCACTTTCTAGCCTTATACCCTAGAGGCTCCTTTGTGTTGAGTTGTATTGTTGCATTGCATATTGACTACTTGTATCTTTTGGCCTTGAGCCGAATTCACTTGGACTCATGTTTAAGCCACTTATCGACCATGTCTTATGCAAAATCAACCTTGCAATTAGTTAGCTTTTACAACTTGACACACCCTTACACCTGTAGAAATAACATCTGTTTGAGTGTCCTTGACCAATTTCGCCACCTTGCATTGACCATAGGAATGTTCCCCTCCCAAGAACTAGAGCATCTGCTTTTTTCGACACTCATTATTTCCTCTGTACTATAGCATTCTTTTATTATTTTTCAAGCTTCATATAAAAGAAAAATACAAAAAATTATATATTCCAAAAAAAAAGAGCAGGAACGGCACATTATTTCCATATTTTGATGCCAACTAGAGTCAGTCGTGTCATCCTTGAACAAATCACTCAAAAGAAATTCTTTCCTCCATTAGGGTGGGCTTTGGTTTGACTTAGGAGAGCCTTAACCTTGTTATCGAGTGAGTCCTCCTCCAATTGGTTACCTCTACCAATCATATGGAGTGTTTGCTTATGCCTCCTACATGACAAACTTATACAAAGTTATCATATGTTGCCTTGTAGTCACAGTTGAGTCATGCTTTTGTTCAAGGGAAGTAAACCTGAGTCGGCCTCTCTGTGGTGTCTCTTGACCTATTTTTTAGTCGGCCATCCCTGGTTGTCAGTGTCATGTTCGTTATCACATTAGTTTTATTGGTCCTTTACTCGTGTCAGTTTGAGGTGTTATCCACTGAATTCTTGTTGATGAGTCTTGTCCTTAACAACTACGACAAATTGCTCTGAGGGCAGATCCAGAGCCGCACCCTACCCCTATTTTCATTATTGATAGCTCACCTTGTGCTCAACATCGATTAGTATCATGGGCCTTTGACTGGGTGGTTTCCCTTGTGTTCGACATCAGCTTTAATTATCATGCATTGGGATTTGTGTAGTGCTTGGTTTCCATTTGAACCTATTGGTGGATTCCTCGCTTTTGTGTCAACTTTCATTATTGGTTGGTTTAGAGTGTTTCTATTGTGCACTAGCTACATATTGTGTATGCTGGAAATGTGCTTTGGTTGGGTTACTACATCTTTGTTCATCCAATTCCTTCCACATTATTGGACTACAAGTTACACTCGTGCTAGATTGATGAAGGATACCTTAATGCCTTCCTTCTAGCAGATCTTTTCCCAATGACTTCAACTCATTGCTCTAGGAAAGGGATCTAGAGTCCATTTGGCAGTACCTTAGGGTTTGCAGTCATCAGTGGTAGATTCCTTCATTATCGATAATGGGAAAACATCATTGTCTCCTGATTGATAGATTCTTTCAAGTGTTCGACTACAACTCATTTATTCGCACTTGTTATATTGTATTGGGTACCTTGAATCTCATCATCATTATCAGTGAGTAGTCTCGCGTTTGTTAACGGTATACATCAGTGACCAATAATCAAACGATTTATCACATGTTCAACTTCAGATCATTCATTCCCATAGTGTAGAAATGTACCACAGCGGTCGGTGAAGACCTCGGGTTTGCATCAACATGTCCTGGTTCACTTGTCAGTTGCTTCTGTTTCTGCTAGTTGACACCATCTACATTATATGTTTTAGTTCTTTACAATGACATCTTATATGCTGGCACCTGAGTTGTAGTGTAGTACCATTTATTCCATCATGTTCACTTGGTACTATTTGGATCAGTTTCTTGGCTTCAATGATCAACTTCATACTTCAGCATCATTGATCAGGTCTTTTTATGTGATATTTAGACATGTACTTTCTTGATTATGATCAGATGATCCATTATGTATTTCCAATTCCTTTATACTTGTATGCATATTGGATCCGCTTTTATACTTTAGATGCAGACATGCTTTACTATTTCTAGGTATGGGTATGCCCGCGTTAGATAATAGTTTCTTTTTGATCTCTTTCAATGGCTTGGCAGGTTGAATTCTGGTGAACTCCTCCTTAGTCTCGGCATGATTCCTTCCATACACTTAATACATTTTTGCCATCATGTACCCCTTCTGACCTCATATATTAGGGGGCATCTGTTATCGCACGATTTACCACTCTTGGTAGATTTTATGCTCTGATTGTGGCCTAGGGAAACCCTTCCTTCCAGTCTTGGTCCAAAATCTAAAAAAATTGTGTTTTATTCCCTGTACACTACTTTTCCCTGTGATAAAAGTGTGTATGCGTGTGTCAGCATATATCCAACCCGCGTACATATGTTAAAACACTTAAAAAAATTAATTTTCCTTAATTTTGTGCAGAGTTCATGGGTTTTACCTATTACTGACCTCCTATTTCCCATGGCCCAACTGTTTCCCAATTGCAAAAAAGGAAAAAAAACTAATTTGGAGAGGTATAAATAAACTTCCATGGGAAGGCCTTAAGGGAGAAATGATGAGATATTGATACTATAGTGAGATTATCCCTAATCAAGTTTGAAGAATCCATGTGCCTCCTGCACTCCCCAAAGCTTCAGGAAACCCTTATTTCCTTGATTATAGATATCCTCCATCTTGCTTGAGATATCATTATACTGGTGATGGAGGAAGATTGTTGAAGGTTGGGAAAGGATGGATCTGAAGGACGGTTCTACTTGGAGCCGGAGAAGGACTCAGGTCATATTTCTCCACCTTATTTATAGCTTACTTCAATGAAAGGGAATGTTGTTCTATTTCTGATATGAAATGTGTTTATGCATCAAAATTATGTTGTAATTCATTTATGGATCTTATATTAATGTACAATTAGTCATTCATTTATATGATTTAAATTTAAACATCATGTATATGATTTATGTTTTTATTATTTTGTATGTTCCATTTCAATAATTTTTAAGTTTCAAGAACATCGGGAGAAGCTAAGGGTTTGTACCCAGCGGGATCTACCCAAACGAAGGACATCCGTGTAAGGACACTCCTACACAATTTAGTAGAATAAGTATTTTTGATGATTGTTTGAGCATTTCTGGTTGAGGTTTTCCCTCTGCTCTATTGGGTTTCTCAACCCAAAGCCTTAGGGTGGTTTCACCCGTAACACTAGTTTCAAAGGGCAATTGTTGACTTTAGCCAACACCCTTCTCTTTGCCCCTATGGCGAGATGTACTAGCCAAGGGTTTTTAAATTTAATAGATCATAAATGACATTGCTCAACTACTTTTGGAATTATATAACTCAAAGTAGCTCTCGGGTTAATTAAAATAGATACATTTTGGTCGAATATCTTACCTTCAAATTCCACCATTGTTGGTTGGTATTCCACCTAATGGTCTTCAAGGGCATCATTGATTTTAGGAATACTCCTCACTACTTATCCCACATTTGATGCTTCTTGAATCTGCATCACATGATTTGTTCCCTTGTGGTACAGAAAATTTCTAGTAGAAGGTGGTCCTCCACATCCCCAACACTATACTGGGGGTCTAGCCTCTATTTCCACTTCAGTTTTTCCAAATTGTTCATTTGTTTGGGACTCACTTATAAATTTGAATCTGGGTTGATTTCTGTTTGTATTTTTGATTGGTTGAACTTTATGGGGTCCTTTGTTGACAGTAACCTTATTTTCTTTTCTGTCAGAGGCAAACTTAATTCCCTTTTTATCGGACCACCTCTTTCCTACGTCACCTTTTGGTCTTTTTTGCTGATAGCATATAGGTGCTTTTCATATAACTTCATCCATGCTCTTCGAATTGTAATATTTGAGACATTCCTTCATGAATAGTGGAAAACTTCTGATAATATCTGCACCTTTTCTTTCTCTTCCCATATGTAGGGAATGTATCGCAGCAATGATGTGAATTTCATTATGTATTTGTCTATAGACAACTAACCTAGTCGAAGGTCATTAAACTCTTTTGCCTTCTCATCGTAAAATATTTCAATTAAGTACTTTTCCTTAAAATGCCTTTGAAACTTTTCCCAAGTTACGTTCTACTCATTAACTCCATGTATCATCTTCACCTCCTCCCACCACAAGGTGGCTTTTCCTTGCAACTAATAGATGGCTAAGCGAGACTTCAAATTATGATCATATTCATACCACTGAGAATACTTATTCATGTTGATAAGTTAGGCTTCAACAACTTTCTCTTGTTCACCATCAAAGAGGGGAGGTTTGATCTTTTGAAACTCGCATTGCAACTCAATTTTTTGTCACTTTTTCTTTTTGTGGTCTAATACATTGTCAGATTCCTCCTCTCGATTCTCTTCGCTCCCTTTTGTTTCCAAGTTTTCATTTATGAATTCCCGCTCTCCAATCATGTTTCCATGTTCAGGGCTGGGAATTAGTTGTCATTGATTCTGTCTATCAGAAAAACTCTTCATAATTTTCTCATGCTCTTGCATCAGTCTTTCATTATCTGCCTGAAACCCAGACATTTCGTACTTTAGTTCTCGTACAGTTTCAAAAATGGTAGCATTTGTATTGCGCAAATCTTCTCCCAATTCTAACCATACCTAGGGATTGGCTTCTAAAAAGTATGTTGGTCCCATTCCTGTCATGGGTTTGTGTGGTGTAAGTCCAGTCCTCCTCATGCTAGTTTCTTTTCCCTTTTTCACTCTTTCTATGCACATCAAAAACATTATTATTCATTTGTTCCAGAGGTCTTTTGCAATCTAAGCGCTCTGATACCACTTGTCACATATCTAGATAACAACATTATAAATATCATAGTAAAAATAAAAATAAAATTGATTTCATACATTTGCAATGTAATAAATATTCGAGTTATTACACCTGTCACATATGAATTAATGAATTGTTACAAACCTACACAAAGTGTACATAATGGATACATCTTGATATTTCTCATGTTGGTAATATTCATCGGTGACTTTGTTGTACATACGGTAATAATGTTATGTATAATCCCAATGTTGTTAAACCTAAATCTAATACAATGAATCTTGGTTTCCCCCAAGAGTTAGCGGGAGCAGGGTTCTAGGTTCTTTTGACTACCTTCTAGCTGCTTAACACCTTCTCAGGAAGGTCACCTCATCAACAGTTCTTTGTGAGGAGACTCCATCGGATAATGATGAATGATTCCTTAACTCGTCTGACAATCGCATCATTAGGTGATTTTAGCATTTCCCTTCCTGTCTAGTAGAGCCTTCCGGTTCTAGCCCATGGCTTCAGGGTTTCATATAGGTTCGTTTCTACCTCTTTGTGCTATTTATGATGTCCTTCCTACTCTGTCGTAGCTTCGCCACGACTGTTTGTTAGGTGGCCAAGTCTGCATAGATTGTTCTGGTGCTTACTTCCTCAAAGGAATTTCTCTGTCACAACATTCCAGCCCAGGGATTTGGGTTGTATGTTTATTCTTAGTATTATAGTTTGCAACTTACATTCATTATTCCTTTTGTATTAATAAGTTGTTCTCATGGTTCTTGATAGGTTTCTCAAAGGGCTTCATACTGCAAGAGTATGGTCACTTGGGAACAAAACCTTACCTCCACATGCCAGTGTGTGGGTTGGAGTCTCATTGCTCTATCCAGCCTCCCAGTAACATGAAAGATTGTCTTGGAAAATCTTGGAATGAAGAGATTCAGAGTCTTAGGGGTTTATTGGCTCATCATGCCAACTTATTATATAGCTCTTGGATTGTTTGTAGATTTTATTTGTTATGGCATATATATTTCTAAACTCTGCGTATAGATGCCCTACGACAACATATTTCTTATGTTCTAATCATAATGTTGTCATTCTTCCTATTTAAGATTCTGGGTATGCAACTTGAGAAGGATTGAAATTTTCCTTTGTAAATTATTTTGTATTTAAGATTATAATAGTTATAAAAGGGTATTTTTATATCGAGATTTTCCTAATAAGAAATATAGCTTTTTTATAATGAAACTCAGTGCCTTGTTTATTTGATAATTACATGGTTTTGCATAATTGAAAGGAACTGGGTTTCTACCTTAGCACACATCTATTCTTTTACAAAGTTCTATGAGGTTTCTCTGAGTTGGCTCATCCTTCTCTGTTATTAAGAGGGAATTAGCCGATTACCCATCTTCAATTAGTGTGTTTTCCTCAAGTTTATTATATGTTTCATACATGTAATTTTAGCATTTATATATGTATGTAGTTGGGGTTTCTGCCCGCGTCCAAATTTGAATAATACTTATTAGTTTAATACAATTCTATGATATTTTTCTCAACATAGTCTTGTTAGGTTTTTACCCAAAAGTCCCATACTTGTTTTGGGGTTAAAGTTATGGGTTTTGAAATTCAATTAATTTCTAAATGGAAAGACTTGTTCTTTGTATATTTTGACGGTTCCGGTTTTCCCTTTTTCTTATGGAAAATGCTTTCAATTTCAATTCATAATGATTCAATATGCTTGATTAGGCCTTAAAATTTAATCTATTGTTCGTTGCTTGTATTTCTATAGCTAACGAGGTATAAAAGTGTTGAAATCCTACATTTGTTATTCCTGTATCAGGATTGTCTGTGAATAATATTGTTCTTTTCTTTTCTAGAACTGTAATTCAGTTTTCTTGGAAAGTTTCTAAACAGTTCCGTTAAAATATTGAGAGTTCTCTCTTTCTAGTTTACTCTACTTAAAGATTTATGTAGTATAAGCCCTACGAGATGGAGTCTCCTAAAAGAAAACTATTACTCTGATATACAGATCTTACTGTGTTTTCTTTATAACTTACTAATCTCTGTTAGATAGCAAGCATGTGGATTATATACTTCTAATGATAGTCATTAGGACTTTACTAAATTAGCACATTTAATCCTTCCAAACAGAATACAAATAATTATTTCAATAGTATGTTTAACTTTCAGAAAGATGTAAATACTTATCTGATTTCTATAGTAATTATTGTCGACTACTTGGACCGAGTTCGACTATAAGTTTCCGAATTTCCTCCCAACCTGAGACCCACTTTCAAGCTTGAGTCTCCCCCCAAGCTGTTACTCACATGCAAGATGTTTTCCTTTAAGACTAACAGTCTTAACATGTCATAACTATCTAGTCTTAACCAGACTTATCTTACGAACTGTCTGACATATCGACACGGTATCTTTTGTTACATTTATCTTTTCTTAATCTCAGGTACCAATACCCTTTTGATCTCTTCCTTGAGAATAAATCTTCAAGGAAGTAGTTAGGGATAGGTAACCGCCTATCCTAACTAGCTGACATGTGAGAGTTATATGATTTTCATCCACAAGACATTCACTTCATACATAACTTAATCAAAATAATAACTATATAAATTTAAATAGTAATATCTAGTTTGTAATATTTACAATCACTGGGGACATCACAATATGAAACTAGTGTAGACCCGTTTTCACTCCCGATCTATTAAGTTAGGGACGAAATCTCTTCAAGTGCAAACCGTTCCCCGATATTTACACTAAAAAAGAGATTTACACCTTGAGAAATTGAATCCTCTCAACACTAGTTATATATTTGAGGTTAAGATGAATAGAGGCTATTTGAATTAAGTTTTATGTTTTCCTTTTTAACTTGGAAATGGAAAATGTAAATGTCTTAATGTTTATATACTTCATTGACCATATATGCATGAGCTAATTTCACCCATAGTTACCAAATTTGGCTTAATTAGTTGAAAAAAATAGAATATTCATTCATTCGATTCAACTTAATTATTCCAAAAAAAAATTATAATTCAAAGATGATATAGCAAGAATTATCAAAACTAAAAAGGACCAAATCAAAAATTGGTTTCTCCTTGGCCTAAAATGGATGGCCACTTATATTCCTCACAACCCATAGAGAGGGAGCAGTTGACAAAGTAAGCTAAAGTAACAAACATCCTTATACATCCTTACTTAGACAGCAATCAACACAGTAAACATACTTACTTAAATTACAAATAAATTTGGTAAATTTTGAAACATATAAATAGATTTTTGAAATATATCAGTGGATTTATTTATTTTCAAAATTACAAAATTTTGAATCGAATCATTTCCAAATCAGATATCCGAATGCCAATTTGAACCTGATAACCATGACTTAAACCAATATAACAATAGAAAATATTTGTTATCATCTTTTTACATTTAAAAAAAAAAAAGTTCAATGAATGTTCTCAACGTTATTTGTGGAGGGCCAGCAACAGCGTTTGGCAGTGGGGCTTCCGAGATGGAACTAAAAGTAGCACAGTTTATTCCATGATGGACCTGAACGTGGCGCAGTTTATGAGAAAGGGCGGGAACATTGGTAGGCAACACCATTTTGATAAATTTCTTACCTGCAACATTACTTGTAATGGATCCAAGGCCAAAATTCAGCAACGAATAAGCTAAATAAGCTAGAA
>APFE030479376.1:0-12162 GCA_000404065.3 Pinus taeda
TTTGACTTATTAATTTTTTAATTTTATTCTAAGCCATTGTATATAGCCACTGATGACCAACCCAATCAACCTAGCCGTTCGGAGGATCTGCTCTCCCTCTATAATTGACAGCCTTGATCTGACTCCTCAACTTGTCCTCACGATGAACCACACTAGTTGGTTCGAAAAACATCGGCAAAGGTTTTTCTAAATGCGATTTACGCTGGAAAATCTTCTATATCTTTTAAAAAGTGTTTTGTAACTTTTATTTAAGTGTTTATTAAAGGCATTTACTAAACTGTTATAAACTTTAAACCATAAACCATATTTTAAAATTTTTTTTGTAACTTTAGTGTTATAAATCCTAAACCATAAAACCTAAACCATAAAACCTAAAACCTAAACCCTAAACCCGAAATCCTAAATCCCAAACCATAAACACCAAACGGTAAACCCTATACACTAAGAATTGTATAACATTTTAGAAGGAATTTTGTAACTTTTATTTAAGTGTTTATTTAAGGAATTTACTAAAGTGTTATAAAACCTAAACCCTAAACCCAAAACCCCAAACCCCAAACTCTATATCCTAATGCTTAAATCCTAATGGACAACCCCTAAAATCATTCACTAAGGTCATATGAACCCTACACCCTAAAGCCTAAAGCTTGAAAGCATTTACTAAGGTATTATAAACTCTAAACCCTAAAATCCAAAACCTAAGCCCTAAACCTTAGGCTCTAAACCCCAAACCCTAAAAAGCCTTAAACCCTAAACCATAAAAATCCCTAAACCCTAGAAAACCCTAAACCCTAAAAACCATAAACCGTAAACCCATAAATTATTAAAATAATTTATTAAAGCATTATAAACCATAAACACTAAACCATAAGCACTTTATAACATTTTAAAACCCCAAACAACTAAACCCTAAGTATTTTATAACATTTTAACAAGAGTTTGTAACTTTGTTTTTAAAGTATTTAATTAAATAATTTTACTAAATTTTTATAAACCCTAACCCTAAGCATTTATTACAATTTAGCAAGTGTTTTGTAACATTTTAAGCCTAACCCTAAAACTTTATAACATTTTAATAAGTGTTTTTTGTAACTTTTTTAATTGTTTAATTAAAAGAATTATTGAAGTGTTATAGTCCCGTAAACCCATAAAATCTACCACCCTAATAATTTTATAAAATTTTAACAAGTGTTTTGTAACTTTTTTAAAGTGTTTATTAAAAGAATTTACTAAAGTGTCCCTCAAACCTAAACCCTAAGGATTTTATAACATTTTAAACTTGAAACTGTGAGCATTTTATAACATTTTAAAAAGTGTTTTTTAACCTTTTTTTAAGTGTTTATTAAAATAATTTATTGAAGTGTTATGAGACCTAAACCCTAAACCCTAAACCCTAAATCCTAAACCATAAGAATTTTATAACATCTTAAACCCAAAACCTAAAGCATAAAGCATAAACTCTAAACCCTACGTGTTTTATAACTTTTTAACAAGCATTTCTTAGCTTCTTTTGAGTGGTTATTAAAATAATTTACTAAAGTTTTATAAACCCTAAACCCTAAACCACAAGCCATAAACCCTAAACCATAAATCTAAGAATATTAGGACACTTTAAGAAAAATTTTGTAACTTTTATTTAAGTGTTTGTTAAAAGAATTTACTAAAGAGTTAAAAACCCTAAACCATAAACACAAAAACATAAACCCTAAACACAAAAGCATAAACCCTAAACCCTAAAACCTAAACTCTAAACTCTTAACCCCAAACCCCAAACCCTAAAACCTAAACCATAAAACCTAAACCCTGACCATTTTATAACATTTAAAAACTATCTTTTAACTTTTATTTCAGTGTTTATTCAAATAATTTACAAAATGTTGTAGACCCTAAACACTAAACCCTAAACATAAACCCAAAACCGCAAACCTTAACCCTAAACCCTAAACCCTAAATCCCAAACCCTAAACCCTAAACCCTAACCTCTAAACCCCAAACCGTAAACCCTAAATCATAAATCGTAAACCCTAAACCTTAAACCCTAAACACCAAATTGTAAACATTAAACCTTAAACCCTAACCATTTTATAATATTTTAAAAAGTGTTTTGTAATTTTTATTTAAGTGTTTATTAAAAGAATTTACTAAAGTGTTATAAACTGTGAACCCTAAATTGTAAACCACAAACCCTAAACCCTAAACCATGAACTCTAAACCTAAAAACCTAAGCCCTAAACTCTAAACCCTAACCATAAACCCTAAATGATAAATTGTAATAATTTTATAGCATTTTAAAAAAAATATTGTAACTTCTATTTAAGTGTTTATTAAAATCATTTCCTTAAGTGTTATAAACCATAAACCCTAAACTCTAAACACCAAACCCCAAATCATAAACCCTAAACCATAAACCCTAAGAATTTTATAACATCTTAGAAAAATTCTAACTTTTATTTAAGTGTTTATTAAGAGGATTTATCAAAGCTTTATAAACCCTAGACTTTTAACCCTAAACCCTAAGCAATTTATAACATTTTAAAAAGTCTTTATTATAATAATTTACTATAGTCTTATAAACCATAAACCCTAAGCATTTATAGAATTCTAAAAAGAGTTTTGTAACTTTTATGTAATTTTTTATCAAAATAATTTACTAATGTGTTATAAACCCTAAACCATAAAAACTAAAACCTAAACTATAAACCCTAAACCAAAAAACCTAAACCCTATATGCTAAACCATAAGCCTTTGATAACATTTCAAAAAGTGTTTTGTAACTTTTACTTAAGTGTTAATTCAAACAATTTACTAAAGTGTGATAAACCCTAAACCATAAACCCTATACCCTAAATGCCAAACCCTAAAACCTATACCTTATACCCAAAAACCTAAACCCTAATTAATTTATAACATTTTAAAGAGTGCTTTGTTACTTTTATTTAACTGTATATTAAAAACATTTGCTAAAGTGTTATAAACCATAAACCTTGAATGCTAAAGCATAAGAATTTTATAACATGTTAATAAATATTTGTAACATTTATTTAAGTGCTTATTAAAAGAATTTACTAAAATGTTATAAACCATAAATCATAAAACCTAATGTTTATGTCCTATATATATGTTTATCTTAATTAAATAAATCAGAACTAGACTTAGTTGATCACATAAATAAATATTTCTATACATGCAACAATCACACATATAGAAATAAAGAGAAAAAGCATAATTGTGATATGGCAATAATTACACTCTCAAATCAAATTTTCTTTTAAATATTCAGAGCCTACAAAGAAACCTCCATGCATTGTCAAATGGATTATTGTATGTTACACAAAAAAAAAATAGAACCACACTTATTGAGATGAATCTACTCTTTAGGAAGCACATAATTTTTCTTATTTCTGAAATTATTAACCTTTGCTCCTCTCCTATGCTCAAAAATTGCTAAATTATTCTCTCTTGATATATGGAGTCTGTTTAGTTTACAATAACGTGTCTATTAACGTCTACCATCTTGTCATATTTTTTCTTTGAGATAGATAACTACTCTTCATAATAATAACACTAATTTTGTTTGACTACTACTCTAATCCCCTCATATACATAAATTATTTATGTATATGACCCATCAAATAGTTAGCTAATATTCACTCATTGTAAATGTTAAAAAATAGAATAAAACAAGATATATTCTCAAACTGTGCAGCTCACAGGTGAGGAGCTTCACTTGGAGACTTCCTCTAGCAGAACGCCCTACACATTCGTCATAAATCGTCAAGAATAAATAGTTTACATGAAAGTACGAGAGTTGGAAAAATCACCTATAGTGTAGGAACTAATTCCTAATCTAATTCTCACAGACAATTAATGAACGAACTCTCTCCAACATTCTACATTAATTTCAACACTCCCCCTTAATGGAGAAAGGATTCACTAGTTCTCCCAACATCTCCTTAAATAAAAAAAAATTAATTCATCCAAGGGGCTTAATAAAAATGTATGAAACATTATCACAAGTATTACAATATTCAATATAAATTTGTTTTGACTAAACATTCTCTCTAACAAAGTGAAACTATGTATCACTATGCTTTGAGTTTTTATGAAACACTCGATTGTTTGCAAGTTTGCTTGAGATTTGATTGTCACATTTGATAACTATAGGATCCTCTTTTTGTCCTTTGGCATCATGAAGAAGTATGCTCAACCAAACTTCCTTAAACATTGTTGCACACACTGCTTGATACTCTGCTTCTTCTAAAGACAAGGATACATTGTTCTTCTTCTTGTTGCTCAAAGAAATGGCCCTAGACCCAATGTAGAATGCATAACATGTTGTGGATCGTCTACCATTCAGATTTCCAGCCCAATCTGAATCTGAAAAACCTGTTAATCTAACATCAAATGAATCAGTATATTTAATAACAAAGTCCAAGGTTCCTTGAATATACCCTAAGACACCATTCGCTTCCACCCAATGACTCTCAAGAGGCTTTGACATAGATTGCACCAAAGAGCTGACTGCAAAAGCTAAATTAGGTCTAATTGTAATTAGATAAATAAAACTCCCAACTAGTCGTCTCTATAGTGTTAAATCCACCTGCTTAGAACCATCATCATTATGGAGTTTAAGATTCTATTGTAACAACGCTAGGGAAGCTTTTCACTGATACATGTTGAACTTTTTCAATAAGCTCCTCACATAATTTCCTCGAGATAAAAGAGTCTATCCAGAGTCCCTCCAGACTTCAAGACCCAAATAATAGTGTAACTCTCCAAGGTTTGCCATATCAAAATCCTCTAACATCTAAATTTTGATTTCTTTAATGAGATCATATCCATTTTATATAAGAATAATATCATCTACATATAAAGAAATCAAAACAGTTTGCCCCATTTTCATCAAACACAATATACATAGTAGGGTCATTCTTTCTTTCCTTATAACTATGGTGCAGGAAAAATGAATCAATTTTATCATACCATGACCTCGGTTCCTGTTATAAACAATATAATGTTTTTCTCAATCTAAAAGCTAAATGTTCCTTGATTGTTTGACAAACCCCTCACGTTGGATTAAATACACTTCTTCTTTCAATTCACCATTTAAGAAAACATGTTTCACATCTAGTTTGTGTATCATCCAATGATTTATAGTAGCTAAATCAATTACCATTCTAATTGTGTTTAATTTAGCTACATGGGTGAAGGTTTCCTCACAATCTATGCCTTCCTTCTATGAATAACTCTTTGCCACCAACCTAGGTTTACATTTGTCTATAGTACCATTGTTTGCCTTCAAGTAGTTCAACTAAATCCCAATTTTTTTTCTTAAGTATTGACTCATATTCATCTTCCATGGATATTCTCCACTCATCATATTGAATTTCTTATTTATAATTAGAGTGTTCAACAACATTTAACATACTAGTTATAAGACCATGATCACTATACCTTGCTGGCAATTGATTTTCCCTACCTGATCTCCTTAGTGGTCAACTGACCTAAAATTTGTTTTGATCATATCTTAGTCAATATTTGGAGAAAATAATATTAGATTATAAATTAATTTAGATAAATATATAATGAGATATTTTATATTAGTGTCTGTTAGCTTTATACGAATATTATATGACTAACTATATCAAATGTGTTTCAAATGAACACATTGAAAACTTATCTCCAAGAAGTGAATATTTTAACTCAAGTAAACTCTTGCATGTTAGGTTGGATGTTTTCTCATGGAAATCACAATGTTGCAAACAAAATTATTAATGGAAATTTAAAAATAATATTTTCTGTAAATGCTTAATGAAAATTTGGAAACAATAAGTAACTTAAGATGTCTCTATGAGGAGTTGGAAAATCACTACACCAAACATTTCTCGCTATCAAGTTGGGTTGGGAAGAGACTGTTCATCCCAACAAATAGTAGACTGTCATCATGGCTTACCTCACTCTAATTAAAAATCAACACATATTTGAAATTACATGAATGATTCAAGTAGTAGTCTTGTGCAATTGAGAAGAAGAGTTAACCTCCATAATTTGGGTTTATCACACAATCGTAGCCATAGATGAATCTTAGTCTTAGGCATTGTCTCTGAGATTTCAAGCGATAAGCATCTAGATCACTCCAGAAATAACTTGAATGGTTCGATCCATGCCACCTTCAACCAACTACTAGAGTTGCAAGTCTTCAATATTTTCTCCAATTTCCTCAATGCTGCAATTCCATCATTCTTAAGAAATCTTCTGAATCTTTTATAGCTTAACTTAAGTGACAATTTTCTCACTGGAGCCATGTTGTTTGAGCTAGGAAAATTAAAGTACCTATAACATCTATGGCTAGTGTATTGAAATTTCTTCAAAGATTGTTTTTGGATGTTGTTGCATTAGGTAATGATTCTACTTCCTACAATCACTTCTATCATTTAGTACATGATAACAAATTATGTAGCACAATATGTTTACTCCAAATTTAGAGAAGGATCTTATAGAAGTAACCCTTACCATTTATATGATAGTAGGGATATCAATATATGTCTCCATTAGCTCCTCATCATAATAAGAATAACATTAATTCTATTATCTCTTTCTTAGTTTATTCTCTTTCGAATGAGGTAATTTCTCCTTTGGGCTATTTTTCTTAGTTGATATCTTCCACTTCTCTAATAATCTTTTTATGCAAGACAAAAATACTTTCTGCAATTGAAAATTGAGACATACACTTAAAAACTGAATGCTAAAAAATAATATAAGAAAAATCCTCAAAAAAATTACTTTAATGAGTCTGGCATATCTTTCTAGATACACTGAAGCAACAATTGGAACTTATCTATACTACCTCCCAGGAGAATTCATATTTCTACTCAGAAATAGGGAAAAAGTAATGATTATCACAATGTGTACCTTGTGGAAGTCATCATTTTTGGTATTTTTGTAGAATCCAATCAACATTGCAATACATATAATTAAATTTGGAAAAACATATCTATACTTTGTTAATTTTAGTGCATCGAGCGATAAAGTGGAAAATATCATATTGTTTTATAAAATCTAATATACATAAATTAATGTTGTGAAATCATAAGCATAATAGCTAAAATGGGCTTGAAACACAAACATTAAGGCCTCAAGTTATCTAGAAAATATAAGCCATTATCATATCATATAATGGGATAATTATGACTACTCATCAATATCATTACCATATATTGAATCCCATGAAATGTTTTTTCGATCAATGTCAATAGTCAAAATCTCATGTGCATAATACAACATTTTTTATATTCCCTTTTCATGGAATTTAATTTGAAGGAACTACATTTGATTCACCTTTATCTTCACTATGTCAAGCCACTTTAAGTATATATAAGTTATAGTTAATATGCTAAGTATTAAAGTTGATGTGTACTATGACTTTTATAGTTACAATGTCTTTATCGTGGCACTGTACTATGGCGCGTAGTTTCTAGAAATCATTGTGTTAAAGATCATAGTGCACCATAGTTTACCTAATTTTAGAGTTACTATGTTAAGGATTATAAAGTAATCAATGTCATTTTTTTAATGGTAATAGCAGTAAGAGGCCGCATGGTGGAAGGCTTTGTAATTCTCTAAGAGTACTTGTGATCACCCTAAATTAGGGGTTATATGGGTTATGGGACATTTCAATTTTTTGGCATTCGTAATGGCTTTTGTTTAAGGGACACATATTACATTAGATATTATAGCTGTCATAGTGGTGAAAGGGAAGAGAAATAATTAATATATAGTGCAATGAAGAGGAATATCTAATAATAAGTTTATTATAATTAGTGATTTCAAAGATAGCCCTCCAAGATTTAGTATCTAGGGTTTTTTAAATGTCTAGGGTTTTGCAACTCTTAAAAATATTGAAAAAAATTATCCATAAATTTGAGATAAATAATTTATTTGTATAATGTAGCATTCAAATTTTTCTAATCTAAGATTATTTCAAAAAAATATAAATTAATTATTTTTTATTATTAATTAAAAATACTACTAATCCATACGACTTTTTTGGTTTATTAAAGAATAATACTATTAATCCATAGGAATTTTAATAGAGATTTTTGCTATTAAACAAACTATCTTTAAATTTTATTTTAACAATTTTACTATATCACAAAAAAATACTAATTCTATTTGCTTATTCATAATTATGTAAATTCATTCTCATTATTGCAGATATCATTGAGATGTTGTGTAGATAATGTTTCAGAGAACGTCCATGGCTTGGGCCGCTATATAGAGATTCAACTCTTAAATTTACCCATTAACTTTGTGCATTTTCTGTGCACTTTCATGAAAGAAATTCAAGTAATTTTATTTTACCAACAATTTTTTAACATTTTTTTTTAGAATCATTTTAGCTTTTTTAAATTTAATGCCTTTCAAATTTTAATTTTTGGAACATTCCAAAATGCAATTAGAATTATCCTTTCTAAATTTAGGTGTTAAGTTTTTGTGTTTCAAAAATCTAATTAATACTTCTTAATAAAAGGATTGTGTTTAGAGCTTATATATATATTCAAGAATATAAATTATTTTCTTCTTTCTAAATATTGCTAGTCTTTTTGTTTCTTTAAAATTTCAATAATGTAATTAATATTTGCTAAATTTAACATTTAGATGGCTATTTTTGCTTTTTTGCACTTTCAAGAATGTGAAGCAATTGTAGAAAATAAGAAAACAATTTTCAAATTTAAATAACTAGTCTTAAAAAGCTAATATAATTGGTGTCTTATAAAAAAAATCCTTAAATAGTCTCCAACAAAAACATTATATCAAAATCACACGCTAAAGCTCATAAATAATAAAAATTCATTTTAAACATTATGTTTCCACCCCCATCATAGTCATATTCTTTATTGCTTAGCCTCCTTCCAAAGCCTTGCGGATTGGTCTCGCTGATTTAAAAAAAATAAATGAAATATTAAACAACCGTACCTATCCCTGTAATACGTGAAGATTGTCTTATTGGGAAGCTTGTCAAACTTGTACCCTACTAAAGACGAATCACATGGAAGAATTTAGTGTGCACATGATTAGTTGTGACATGTCAAAGGATTTATATTACGCTAGAAGCCTTACCAGTATTGTAACAAGTCAAAAGATTTATACAACATGTTATACCAACATTTTTGGTCCATTATATTGTAGCAAGTCAAAGGATTAAACGCAGATGCGTAATTAGTTGGTGACTGTGACACTTACAATTAATGTGACTAGTGGGTACTTGAGCTCATCCAACATTTAAACGAATTTATACCAATTAATCCTCATTAAATTTTCAAATGAATTTATGCCAAGTAGCGGGCGCTTGTAGTTTATTATAAACTCTGACAAAAAACGGTATATTCTTTTTTGAAAATGCCCGGTTCGTTTAATGTTCATTGAACCTTCAAACGAATTTATGCCTCGTGTAGTTTGTTATAAAATCTGACAAGAAACGGTATATTCTTCTTGACAATGCCCGGTTCGTTTGCGTTCGTTATAGGTCAAGTTTGTTATAATTTATGTCTAGTGTTCATGGAACCTTCAAAGGGATTTATGCTCAGTAGTGGGGGCGTGTAGTTTGTTATAAACTCTGACAAGAAAGCGATATATTACAGTCTGCCAATGTACGGCACGGTTACCGGTCGTTATATCGTTATATTATCTAACAAAAATAGCATATTACACTCTAGTATGTATGGGCGCGTGTACAACAGAAACATCATCATGAAGTTTATTACACTCCAGTATTTATTTATGGGTGATTGTACAACAGAAACGTGATCATGGATTTTGTTATATTAAGAAAAAACAATCTATCACTCTGATAATGACACTTGATAATGGCGTGATATATTATGGAAATTATGAAAATTGGGAATCGATGGAAACGTTTAAAAGGTGTGGGAAGTAACGGAAACCAAAAATAAAAGGTGTGGGAAGTATATATATCCGGGCAACCCTTATCATCATCATGAAGTTTATTACACTCCACTATTTATGGGTGACTGTACAACAGAAACGTGATCATGGAGTTTGTTATATTAAAAAACAATCTATCACTCTGATAATGGCGATCATGGAGTTTGTTATATTAAAAAACAATCTATCACTCTGATAATGGCGTGATATATTATGGAAATTATGAAAATTGGGAGTCGATGGAAACGTTTAAAAGGTGTGGGAAGTAACGGAAACCAAAAAAAGACATGGGAAGTATATATATCCGGGAAACCCTTATCTCCATTGTAGGTTCTTAGCATCCGAAAGTGACCCGATCTCCGTTTACATAGACTAACGTCAGAAATTATTTGTGGTCGGAAACTTTCACCGCCGGAAACCCTGCCCGTAACTTTCACGTGGTACGGGAACAAGAAGGTAGCAGGCACGACTCTATAGAGTCAGTTAGATAGTTGATAGAAATCAAGGACATCTTTGACAAATGCTCATCGAGAAACATAAACTATGGTCATCTCCCAACATTTCATTTTCAAATTCAAAAGTTTTATGTGGACCACAATGTAGTTGCTTCCTACCGCTTTTAAAATAATTGAAATGCATAAGCATGAGCCAACCTTTGCAACTCCACGAAGATACTTGGTGTAAGGTTCATTTTTTTCAATTTAATTACTATCCATTCCACTGATTTACACTTATAGTGGAATGATTGATTTATTTAAGGGGAATTAGAATTTTATTTTTATAATCTTATTTTTTATAATCTGTGTTTTTTTTAAATTACAAGCAAGTCTTATTATTGCAAAGAGTAGGCAATTATTTTAGTATAAAATTGTCTTTAAATGTTGAGAATGAAGTAATTACGCTGTTTCAAGGGTTTTGGAATAAGATCTCATCAAGAAAGGTTATTGTTCATTATCTTGGTTTTTATGGTTCCACCTTTTCTCATATTATTTTAACAATTTTACTAATATCCACAAACATTGCCCATAAAGCAATTGTATAGATTTTAATTTGGTTGTGTATCTCTAAACTTCTTGATTGTATCATTTAACACGAAAGAAATGCCCAACAAATGTGGTAACACCAAATTTTTTACCATTTCACTAAAACAAAAAATTTCATGGAGGAAATGACCAACAAATGTGGAAACATCAATCTTCTTGACCATTTCACTAAACCAAATATTCCATAGAAGCAAATGCCAACAAATGTGGAAAAATCATTTTTCTTGACCATTTCAAAAAGGTGCATTTAAATGTCCCAAAGTTGAGATAATTTTGGTGTGATTTGAGAAAAGGTTGGTGTGGTTAGGTTGTATTGTAGTTGGTACTCTTTTGAATAGTCACATTTAGTCTATCTACATATCTTCAATGTATTCAATTACATTTTACTTTGAAGTAGCTAGTGGATTTCAAAAGATCTCTTGTAAAAGCAATTTTGATTATAACAGAAAACATGAGTACCATGAAAATTATTAAAAAAATTATCTTCAAATAAATAATAAAAAGAATAGTCTCTTATAAATATCTTTTTTAAAATTATTTGAGTAATGAAGAGATATTGTTACATAACTTTAAAAAAAAATTAAAGGTTAAACAAATATTTTTTATACTTTTAAGCTTTTTATGATTTATGGCGAGAGTTTGATAGCCATTATTTATTGCTAATCATTATCATGGTCATTTGAGCTTCTATATTGTGCATGCAATGCAATATTTAATATGTATTCTAAGCCTCTTATGTGAAGTTTTTAAATTAATCTTTTATCCTATGTGTATTGAGCCAGTATAATTGTGAATCTTTTCATATATATTTGGTTACTTTCTAATGTTTTTTACTCACTTTGAATTATATTAATGTTTTGAAAACGATGCTAAAAATAATTGGGCATTTTTATTTAATTTTTCTTAGAGATTTTAAAAATAAATATAGTTTTTTATTTTTTATGGAAAAATGTTAATTGTCACCCATAATTCACCCAAAATAGCTTTCATCCTCATTCTTCCCATGAGGTTTGAACCTAAACTAGCCAATACTACATCACATACTAACCAATGAAACTACACCTCAAAAGTATATCAAATATCACCATTAATATGTATAACAATACTCCATAAACTAATAAAATATGCTTTTTTGATCTTATCGAGGAATCCAGTAGGAGAATTTTGACACCAA